>PVIH01011161.1:0-70776 GCA_004025045.1 Sigmodon hispidus | reverse complement strand
GCACGTGTGGCGCCGGTTTGGAACCTGGTTCGTGCACCCGCGGCTTTTGTCCCCCAAAAGAAATGAATCACACGCTTATATACTTTACACTGCTTGGCCCATATCTTAAGCACATTACTAGCTAGCTCTTTCTTCTTAAATCAACCCATTTCCATGAATCTACCCACCACGTGGCTTGCAGCCCGTGGCTCACCTGAATTCCTACATGCTTCTTCTTCGGGGGACAGATGGTGACTGGCAAACTCCACCCCTTCTTCCTACCTGGCTGCCTCTGATTCTCCACCTACTTCTACGGTGCCCTGCATGGGTCCAAACAGTTATTTATTTATATTGTACAGAGAACATTCCACCACACATTCCCAAGGAATGAAATAAAGTCAAGAGGAGAAGGTAAGAGAACTGTTAATAAAGTAGTAACAAAAAATACCTTCAAGATAGAGGTGCAGTATGGTGGGGTAAAGTGAGATAGAATACCATGACTGAAATGAGTCTGAGGAGGGGGTAGGGTGAAGTGGGTTAAGGCATGTCATGACAAGAAGAAACCATTTACTTAGTATTGTCCACTGGTGTCTTAACTTTTCTTATTTATTTTTTACACAATATAATTTGATTATGTTTTTTCTTTTCTTCAGTCCTCCAAGATCCTTTCTATCTCTGAACTAATCAACTGAGGTTTTTGAGGTAAGTGGGAAAATACTAGTCCTTTTAGGGAAATATGAGGTTTCAGTATAAAAACTGAGCTCCACCTAATACTATAAGCAAGAGGAAAAAATTAATCATATTGTATTACTGCTGCATTTGAGATATTGCAATCAATTAATGACTGATATATATAGGATATATATGTGTCTCTGAATAAATATTTGAGATAGTAAACAGCTAAACAAATTATTACTATGACTTAACCTTTCAGCTTTTATTGCCTTTGGGCCAGTAATGCAAAGCTAATTTTCTTTACTGTCATCAATTTACTCTTTAGTTTTGTGGCTGTGGGTTCAGAGCTACTCGTCCAATTTTAACAGAAGTTTAAGGATAGCTTGTGCAAACATCGCCATGTGGAAGCTGTGGGTCACCTCATTGACAACCTGCCTTCTCTCCTGTGTCTATAAATCTCTTGACTATTCTCGTAGTAGGATATGCTATTTTACAACTCAGAACAAAAATATTTATTTACTCCCTATAGTTAAATAACCTTGCTCATTACTGTCTGTGGAATAACAAACATGTTTCTCAGATTCCAGAATTAAAAGTTATATTGTATATATGTGTTACACTTCCTTAATCGCTTTATTACTTAATAGAGAGGGCAATTCTGATTTGTGCTAATGTAAATTTTGCTACACAAATATGGACATGATGACACCTCTTCAATAGTAATGACAAACATTTTATACTTTTAAAAAGAAATATTTATGCTCTTTTGTTTTTGAAATTCTCAAAAGAATATTTTACTTAAGTCTTTATTATTTTTTGTTGAAAATAGACTCTTTTTCAATATATCCAACCACATTTTCTTCTTTAACCATTCCTCCTAGCTTCTCCTTCTATTCCCTACAAAATTTCTTTTTAGAACAACTGTATGCAAGTTGTCAGTTTTTTTATCTTTACCAACATTTCTTATTTTCAGTGTATGTGTATTGTAGGGATTGAACACAGGCTTTCTGCATATATTCTCTACCAGACAGTAGTTTTCTTTTTTTCTATTTGGAAACATTGTTTTTTAAATTGAGATTATATTTTAATTCCAATGTTTTTCCCTTCCATTTTTTCTGCCACTAAACCTTTTCATATGCCACTCTCTGCTTTCCTTCAAACTCATAGCCTCTCTTTTTGCTAATTTTTATTGCTGGTGTATAAACAGACAGTATGTTTTAAAGCAGAACTTGTGGGCTAGTATCTCATTATGGTTATTTAAAATCTGCATTTTCCTGGTGACTAGTAATACTGAACATTTTTTTTTTCAAAAAATTTGGAATGTATATCTGTCCTTTTAATAAATGGCTAGATTTTTGTCTAAGTTTAATTTGGATTACTTATACGTTGTTACTGAGTGTATTTTCTTGCCTTGTTGTGTTAATTTATATTTGTATTTAGAAGACTCAGTCATACAATGGCGAAATGTATTGCGTTCTGCATAATAAACAAATTCTTAAAATTAAATAATATAGACCAAATAAATATTTCATAGTAAAAATTATAATTCATATTTAATATGATTAAAAATTTAGTTTTAAAAAATTATTCTGATAACTTTTATACCTTATTAAAAATTGTCAACATAAATAATTTTGTAAACATTTAGAAATTTTATCCCTCCATTCTCAAAAACTTCAGTTCTACTGTGAATTCTCTTAGTATTAGAAGTTATAAAATTAACTCTTATAGCACAAGAGATTCTTCAAGAAGATTTCTGGGCCAAAGAACACATCTAAACTCGATGTTTTTCAGTAGTAACTGAATTCTGAGGATACTGTTTAATTTATTTACTGGTGTCCACATTTCCTAGCATTGGTTTCAGGTATTTCACCTTTGTTAGAAACTCTTTACCAAGAATATTTATTTAAAACTCAGTTATGTGCTAGTCCTCAGTCGTGATCTTAAGAAGATAATCTTTTCTCTTTTTCATCTCTCATTCTCTTGTCCAATGTGTATACATAATAGTGATCTTGTTTATAGAATGCACAGAAGAATGCACTGAGAAAGACAGCAGTGCTGTAGAAAACGTCCACATCCCATGGTATTTCTTTTGGTTTCATGCATGAGATCAGATACATACACACACACACATACACACATACACACACACACACACACACACAAACTAGCAGAGCCACATGAGGTTTATTCAGGACAGTTGCCAGGTGTGTACAGAAGCAGAGAAGCAGAAAAGAGAGAAGACAGATTGCCATGTGGTGTCTCCCTTTAAGAGAAAGAGTGGGCATGAATTTATGTAGCCATGCCTAGGGGTATGCCTTCCATATGAGGAGGGTTCTGACTGCACCATGTTGGCTTTACCACATGGCCATTACATGACAGGAATTCTTATCTCACCCAGTTCCATGTTGAATCTACCATGTGGTTTTCCAGGAACCCTTACAATTTCCACACATAATCCATATTCTAATATTATCTAAGGTAACAGAAGAATAGGAGGTCGAAATTCCAGGTAGAGTGTTTACCTAGAATTCCTTGTGCTCAGGAATTTTAAGAGATATGTGGTATTCTTGTATTTTAACATGTGTTTACATTAAACATATAAATTATATCCTAACTAAAAAATAATCTGGCCTCCGAAAATTATGTCTTCATACAACACTTGTGCAGGAATGTAATACTCATGGGGTCTCAGGCAAACAGATGTGGGAACAAATCATGAGAGAAGGAGGTAATGCAGTGAGTGGAGTAAAAGGGAGGAAAAAATAGAGATGGAGATCTTAATAGAGGAAGTAAATATGGGGTTAGATAAGGTCTGAGAACTCACAGGATGTCTGTCCCTGGCCAGATCTTCAACTGAGTGAAGGTGTTGCCTAGACAGAACTTCCCTTATAATTAAATGAATAGCCACCCTAAGTGTCATCACAGAACTTACATCCAACAGTAAATAGAGGTAGAGACAGAGATACATGGCTGAGCATTGTGCTGAGCTCCTAGTCCAGCTGAGAACAGGGGAGGAGAGTCTATATGAGCAAAGAGATAGGTCTTATGAGGAAAACTCTCACAGTGATATCTTGCTGGAGCTATGGGGAGTTCACTGAATTAAGACCAGCCACTGGGGAACCACCAAGAAAAAGAACTAGGCCCTCCTAGGATAGGCAACTGTTCACTGACATGGGCAGTTTACATATAATCTTACTATGTTCAAGTCAAAACCTTTTATTTTGATTAGACAAAAAAGAGAAATGTCATGGAATAATCCTCTTATACACAGTAAAGATTGGTATTAGATTTGGCTTAACAAAATAATAGTTGACCAGTAGCTGGGCAGGAAGTATATGTAGAGTCTTGAGCAGGGGGATCAGACTGTGTTTCTGTGTGTGGACTGGCACTTCAGAGCCCATTCCCTTCAGAGGAACATATAACCCAGTCTTGATATTAGGATGAAGAAATCGGACTTTCCTGGGTTGCCTGGAGTGGATGCTGAGCTAATTCACCTTGGGATCTCTTGTCCTTTCTAGGGAAGGAATTGGGGGATCAGGAGGAGGGAGCCTGAAGGCTGACAGGGAGGTGTTGAGAGGGAGAAGGGAGTTTGAACAAAGGGATAGATGGATAAAAAAGAATTTATATATGTAAATGTAACATATAGTTAAAAATACAAACTTTTAGTCATCTATAATAGTCAAACTTATACACATGCTAGCTAGGTTTTCTAGGTATGTAGAGATATATTTCAGATAGGTAGGTAATCTTCAAACATTTCAAAGACCTACAGAATTTTACATTTAAAATGCTTTAAAAACTTACAATTTTCTAGGCAGTGAGACACATCTGCTCATGGCAACATCAATTACTTTAAAAGGCTGATGGACATTGAAGAAACTTTTTTTTGACTTTTCTTAAATGTGTCAATTCCTGTCATTTGGGCAAGAAACTGCTATTGCCTAGACTGCTTAATAGTATGTTATATAAACTAGACAGGCAGAGCCCATAGAAAATTGACAAATGAACTTTCCCTGAATAAGGCAGGATGGTCCTTCAGGTTTCTTCTTCACAGAAGAATTTGCCAGACATTCTGCAAGACAGAAAAGAAGATAGATGATAAATTTTGCCAAAATAAGTGAGGTACACCCTAAAAATGCCCTGCTTTACTAAAAAAATATGCCAAACTGAAATCTGTAGGTTGAAGATGGATGTTCCAATGTTACAAAAGACCTTGAGGCAACCTTCCAGGCAACTATTGTCTCTGGTCATTTTTAGAGTTTTGGAAGCTTCTTGCAATGCACTTTCTGTTAACTAAGGTATTATTATATTCTTCTGGGTTCTTTGACACATTGAAGACTAGTTGTAATTTTTCCTACTTATGATAAAATCTAAATTAGATATAAAGCTTTAGACTCACAAAAATAGGGTAAATGATAGAGTATTTTTGTAAATTTTGTCATATAAATAGACTAGATATTATAAAAATAATTCTTGCTTAACTGTTTTGCTGTTTGTAATCTTTTTTATTATTTTTTTAATATTTATTTATTTATTATTTTTATGTGAATTGGTGTTTTGCCTGCATGTATAACTGTGTAAGGGTGTCAGATCTTGGAATTACGGACAGTTATTAGCTGCCATGTGGATGCTAGGAATCGAACTTAGATCCTCCAGAAGAACAGTCAGTGCTCTTAACCGCTGAGCCAACTCTCCAGCCCGCTGTTTGTAATTTTAATAAGGAAAAGTTAAAACATTCCTTTTTGAAAATGGAAATGGTGTGATATGTCTTTTTGTACACTGTGAATATATTTTACCATTGGTTAATAAAGAAGCTGCTTTGGCCTATTTTAAGTTAGGGTAGAGTAAGGAAGGTAATTAAAACAGAGATACTGGGAAGAAAGGCAGAGTTGAAGTTGACATTGCCAAGTACCTAAGATGAAAAATATAAAAGTACAGGTAATCCACTCACCACATGGCAAAACATAGATAAATAGAAATGGATTAATTTAAGATGTAAGAGCTAGCTAGTAATAAGCCTGAGCCTTAGGCCATGCAGTTTATAATTAATATTAAGTCTCTGAGTCAATTATTTTAGAAGCGGTGGCTTCTGAATATAGCAGAACAAAAAAAGCCTCTGTCTACATATTTGTACTACCCTTTGCTCATACATTTAATATTAAAGGGTATATAATCTTTCTCCCATCCCTTCATTATGTCTTATAACACAAGAAGCTTACTGTAATGAGTCATATTGGAGCCTGTGGACAAGAAATTGCTCACAGTACCTGAAGATTCAAATTGAAACTGGCTGTAGTTGCTGGATTCTATACAAACCTGAGCAATCATTATGTCTCTTGAAAGAAATAGGCCACTATCCAGTTTAATTTATTTTAATTTGGCAATGTACCACAAACTTCTGGTGTGCCACAAATTGAGCCTCATAAAATATTATTGTGCCAACATATTGATTTTCTTCCTCTTGGTCTGTTAGATAGATCCTGAAGCCACTTGAACCTTGGACAGTCCTGAATATCTAAAAGGTTTTGGTCATGATGATGACAGTTACTAACTTCTTCCTATGTATGTTATGGTTTTAGAAACACTGAACTACTTCCATAATTCTTGAAGGCCCATTTTTTAGAAACTACACTTGGGGTGCATTTATACAGCAGGAAATGCAACACAGAAATTGCCAATACAAAAGCAAGGGCAATCAGTGTGTTCCAGTTTTATCTGTGTTGCTGTGATAAAACACTCTGACCAAAACCAGCTTATCTGAGAAAAGACTTTATTTCAGTTTATAGATTCCATCAATGATGGAAGTTAGTCAGGGCAGGGAGTATAATCCATAGCTTAAAGTAGAAATTATGGAGAAAAGCTGCTGGCTAGTTTAATCACAAGCTCATATTATCTAGTATTTTTAGACAGCCCAACTGTCCAGGCAACAATGCTGTGCATAGTGAGTTAGACTTTCTTAAACCAATTAACATTAAACAGTACTACTCAGACATGCACATAGGTCAGTCTGATCTGAGCTATTCCTCAATTAAGACTAACTTCTCAAGTAATTCTAGGTTGTGTCGAATTGATAGTAAAAGCTGAGTATAAAGCAATATTCCTTCCTACAGTGAAACAATGTGATTTCCCATTGCAGTGTTCTCAGCTTTAAAGACAGAATGCATGCTGGTAGTTTATGGCTTACATTGACACATTTTTTCCTTGAGTTTTCTGATAACAGGAGGTTCGAGAAATGTCTTTTCTCAGCAAATCCCAAAAAGTTATCACTGATCTAAGTATACTTTGTATACTCATTGTCTGTATTCTCAGCTCATGTTCCCAGCTAAAATAGATCCTTCCTTGGGAAAGGTATCTGACTAAATCCCAGGTTATTATTTGTTGTTTATTCTTTAATACGAATAACAATGTTATAATACTCTGAGTGCATATTCCTATTATTCTTTTAAAACAATTCTGTTTTGTTTTGTTTTTGATTTTTTTTTATTATGAATAAAATCACATTTTTTTTATCCATGTATACCCTTATTCAAGCTCCCTTCCCCCTCCAGCCTCTTCCAGTCACTCTATCTTCTCCAAATCTCCTTATCTTAGTTTAGCATCTACTCCAGGCAGATCTGCTTTCCTCACCCCAACATCAAGACTGGGTCAGGTGTTCCTCTAAAGGGAGTGGGATCCAAGGTGCTGGTCCAAGGTGTTTCAGATTCCAAGCTGTTCACTGTTTGTGGTTTGCAGCTTGGATATGCTTTGCTTTTTGCTTTTTTGTTTAGAGTCCAGTAATGAGTGAGTTCATCCCCTGCTTGTCTTTCAGGGTATTCTGCAGGAGGATATTCTGCAAATTCATCCATTTGCCTGCAAATTTTAGGATACAATTTTTTCTTTTTTCTCTTTTTTTGGCTTTTCTTTTTTTTTGGTTTTTATTATGAAAAAAAGTCATTCTTTTTTATCCATGTATCCTTTTTTACAGGCTCCCTTCCCCTTTCTGAACCTCCCAGTCACTCACTCTTCTCTCCATCAGTTTATCTTCTCCCCAGCAAGGGCTGGAGGTTCCAAGGTCCCAAGGTGGCTCAATTCAACATCCACTCCAGGAAGATCTGCTTTCCTCACCCTCACATCAAGACTAAGTCAGGTGTTTGCCTGGAGGGAATGGGCTCCAATTGCCAGTCCAAGGTGTTTCAAATCCCAAGCTGTTCAGTGGTTGTGCTGAGTAGTACTCCATTGTGTAGATGTACCACAGTTTTGTTAATCCATTCTTCAGTTGAGAGGCATTTAGGTTGTTTCCAGGTTCTTCCTATTATGAATAATGCCCTCCAAAGGCATTAGCTCAACTATGTTCATAACAATTCTGTTTTGATTTAATTAAAAAACATGGTCCTGAAGAAAATTATTAATTTTTGATAAAAATTATTGGAAAAATATTTGCTATTGCCTAAAAAATTAGAAAATTTTGTAGTGGGCTTTTTACTTATTCAACCTGATTTAATAAGGCATACACACAAAGGCCAGCAGGAAAATGGCCTATCATGTACCCTCCCCCCATATATTTATCTTCTTGAGAAGTAGTTTGTTAGTTATTCCAACTTCAGAACTATGCTAAATAATTAGTAGTTGCCTTTGTAGTTTAAAGGTAAAACTATTTGAAGACAACTTTATCATTGTTTGAGAAAAATATGGTGTTTTCTCTAACTGGCCAAGTGGAAAGTAGAATATGAAAGCTACCTTGTGGTTCAGTAAGTTATATTAAAGGTAATGGAACCAAAAAGCTACATTCAAAATTGTCTGTCTGCCGTGGCCAATGGGACATCTATATTGTCTTTGAAAAGAGTCTTGATTATAGCCCTGGCTATAAGCTTTGGTCATAGATAATAGCAATTTACTCATGGTCAGTCACTTCACTAGGAAAATATAAGAAGGATTAATTTGATATATGCTACTACTAATAAGGAAGAAATAAAGAATTACAGCAATGTGTTTAAAGCTTGTATCTCCTGTATTAAATAAATACAAAAAGGTTAAAAAATAGATTCTGATTTACATTTATGTATGTATTCTCTCTCTTACTTCTGTATCCAGATATTGAGAAAATACAATTCACATTTCTATTTACACCTTCATGGTCAGTGTCTTACCCAAATTATTATCTTCTTTCTGCTGGACAAGAAAACCTGCCAGGAGTTTGAATTATGTTAGTTTCTCCTTTTATTAATTTCTCATACGTTTCCCACAAAATGGTGTAATTATTCCATCTCACTTATTTTTTTCAAACAGTTTAATGTCTGTCTATTATATTAAGAATAAAGTCCAATCCAGACTCTGATGTAGTCTAAAATAGGTGCATAATTTGGGGCCTCTCTTTCCAGATACCACACTGTTTTTCAAAGACCCCATTGTTTGTACATCTGTTCTAAATTTGACATTCTGTGTTTTGTTTAACATCAAGAACTTTCCTAAAGCACTATTTTTTCACCTAGTCATTCTTAGTTTTCAGAGGTCTTTCTCTCATAACTTGTCCACCATACATTCTATGTAAACTGTCCTGTTCAGTGCTGCATGCTGTTAGTATCTTATCTTAATGATTACTGTCTAGCCACCTAGATTTGATAACTGTGTACTCCAAGTCCAAAATTTTCTGATTTTCATAGTATTTTTCTTTGCACACAGTATATTACTATAAATAAGTTTTGAATTATTGAAGATGGGGAAATGGTTTGCTGATCTTGTCGAGGATCTGAGTTTGGTTTCTTTTGTCAGGGAGCTCCCAAATACCTATAAATATGGTTCCAGGATATTTGATAACCTCTTGTAGTCTTCATAGGCACCTGCATGCATATGCTAAACATACATTCCTTGAGGTATAAACACAAAAAGATAAAAAGAAAAATAAAATTACTGAAGATAGTGAGATAGCGCTACAGTTCAGAACACAAATTGCTCTTCCAAATCACCAGAGTAGATTCTCACATTAAACAGCTCACAATTAGCTACCTTTACTGCAGTCTATGACATTGCAATACTACTGTTATCTCTGGTTCTTGCAGTTGTGTTTTGAAAGCATTTACACACACATGAAAACACAAATTAATCATAATAAGACAAATCTTAAAAATTATATTAAAGGGTTGGATTAGCTAAGGTGCAGACAAAATGTATATTTTGAATGAAGACACACACACTGCATAATATGAGTATGAAGGTTAGGTCTTTGTCTATTTGCCTAGATCCAGAATGGACTTGGAAATAAAATCATATCTCTGTATATTTATTTTAATAAACAAAAATATACTAAATTAAAAGCCTAACATTTTTTAGAAAGATAAGGTATAATGTATATTTGTCACTAGGTAAAGTATACTTCTTGTCTTGGGGATATTTTTACCATGTTTTCGTTAAATTGATTCTCAGATCTTCTCTTTTATATATATATATATATATATATATATATATATATATATGCCAACACACACACATATATATGCCAACAAAGTAATAGAAACTTTATTAGCTGCATAGATTTAAGTCAAAGTAATAAGTTAGGAGAAAAATAAAAAATTCCTCTCCCCTGTGGTATGCGTAGTAATGTTATCACAAGAAGTGAGTAGAATGTGTTGGTGAGAATACAAATGGAGCTGCCAATTTTGTCCGTTCACAGTATTAATCCTAAATGATACTGAACACTGGTCAGTTTCTATGAAACCAGAGGAGAGGGATAGCAGATGGCCAGCAAATATTTTCATGGAAGCTTGACAGCTGCTCGCTCATGGATCTGAGTTCATGAAGCTGACTTGATTTATACCATGACACATACTTGATTGAACATTTAAACAAATGCATGTAATCTATCCACATTTATAATCAAGTTCAAAAACCTAGTCTTTTTTAAAAAGTATAAAAGAAGAATCATTTCTTTTATTTTTATCCTTTATTCTATTATTTTTGGATGAGATAGCTGAGAAAATTAATGAAGATTCAGCAATTCATTGGCAAATTAGCTCTATAGGGAAAATGTACTGAGAAAGAGACTATTAAGTCCCAGCCATATTAATTTGGAAGGACATTTTCCCTTTTTGCTGAAATTCACATTGAAAGCCAATTTAATAATTTAAGTATGCATTACCATAAAGCATCTACTGAAAACGTTTTCTTAGCATCAGTTTTTCTTTTTTGTATTTTTAGGAAATTTCTGAATTATCACTACTGATAGGTCATCATACGGAAGATGCTTAGTTTCTTATTTCAAAAAATTATAACATGAACAATCTAAATGCACCAAAGTGAAATCATAGGAAGATCAATAAATTTTACAGAAGCCAGACTGTCCAAGTGTTTAGGTGACATAGAAATCAGATATTTTTGTGTACCCACAGATGCCAGTTGATGACATAGCTTCATAATTTGTAACCTGCTCTAAGCTTTATTACAATGTTTGCATCACAGCTACTTTATAGAGCAAGGCCTTTTGGTAGAAAATCCCCTATTTTGCAAACAAGCACAAAAATGGCTGCAAATTTCCCTTTTCCTTTGTCTAATGACTCTGCTGAGAGTGCTCCTTAGGCATTAATAATATAAAGGATAGCTTGGTACTCAGAGATGTCTATGAGTAGTTGAAGATACAGAGAGCACTACTACCACTTAATCTGAAAACCAGAAAATATTTATAAATTTGCTTCTGACAAAGATAGACATTACCAGTGACTGAGTTAGAAAGTGATATTTCTTCTCTTTATCTAAGATTATGACATATGTGATTTTTCTTTTAAATTACAAGTCTCTGAAATGTTATTGATGTAATATGGGTTTTTCATTTGGGCATGATACCATCATCCCCTTACTATCTTGGAGATAAGTAACATAGATTCATTAACCATGATAATAGGGTAAGTGGAATAATGCAGATAGTTCAGTGGTTATAGTAATGTAGCTCTTCATATTTCATAATGGAAGGAGAGAAGAAAGATTCATAGAATCCTCACAGAGACCTCCATCAATTACTCTTCTTACCCTACTCTCCACTCCAAATTCATATGTTCTTTAAAAATAATGAGTATTAGAAAATGGAATTTCATGGTTTAAGAGGTTATTCTCTATGCTGGGGTAGAATTTTAAAATGATGTAACTGTCTTGGCTCATGTTCATTCCAGCTTTGCCTTATTCATGCTCTGTTAGTCTAGTACACTGAATGGTTCTCAGAATTGGACTTTGACTGAATATTTTAATTTGTTTGGCATTATGTCCTACCTAGAGTAAATATACCCCTGCTTACATCTTTCTAGGAAAATTTAACATGTTTGTCAATTGATTATATCTTATTAGAATCTAGAGACATGCCTCAGTAGAAAAGTGTCTGCCACACAAGCATAATGAACTTAGGTTGGAACTGCAGCATCAGCATCAAAAGCCGGGTTTAGGAGCAAATATATATAATTAGCTACAGGTGCTTGAGACAGGCAGATGCCTGGGGCTCCTTGGCTAGCAAGATTAATAAGCTTCAGAGTCATCAACGAAAGCTTGTTTCAAAAGAGAAGATAGAAGATGCCAAGACAGGTCAACAGGCAAAAGCTCTTGCCTTGCAAGCCAAATGACGTAAGTCCAATTCCACCATAGAAGAGAAGAAAATAATTCTCAAAAGTTAGACTCAAAACTCCACACATATTAGGGCATAAATACACAATTACACATGTTACATACACACAGAACAACATGATTACTTCACATTCATCTATACATTTTTTTTTCATCTAAACCCAGTTCTGACCTTTCTCTACTATAGCTTTTATAGTCTATTTGGAAAACTATTTCCAAAGAAACTACTTTTGACATGTAATTACACAGATTGATCACTGCACAAAGGAATTTGCCTGATGGATCCAGAAAACCATGTTTTTGTCTGTGTTTATCCATATGTAGTGGGATTATGTTATGTTGCTATTGTTTCCTGTCATTGTAAATATTTGTTCTGCCTATGAATTTAAACAAAAGCTGATTGGCCAAAGGCAGACAGGAAGTGTGGGTGGGGCTACCAGGCTAAGAAAACTTGAGAACATCTCAGAGCAGGTATGGACATACCAGACAGAGGCCATGGGGATGTGACAGAAATACAATGAGGAGCTGGAAGCAGATGTAAAGCAAAGAAGCTGAAATGCTGGTCTAAGAAAAGGTATCAAGCCACATGTCTGAACAAGATGTGTTGAATTCAGATGAAGGAATTAGCAAGTTATATGCCTTGTCCCTAGATCAATCAGCATAAAAATAATATAAGCCTGTATGTGATTATTTGTGCTAAGTGGGGCTGAGTATGAAACAAAACCTCTGATCCAGGCCTGATAGTCCATGCCAGAAACCTATTACAACATCCATAGGTCATGAATTTGTAAGTTACATTTAAAAAGTTGCTCCTCTGAATGAATAGAAAAATTTTTCTATGTGGACTTGGGGCTGTCAGGGATGGAAACATCAGAGATAGTATTGAGGGGAAAGGGCAATGAAAAATTAGGGCATTTCAGGGTCATATAGAAACCTGGTGTAAGGGAAACTACAGAAATCTGTAATGATGACCTCAGCTAAGACTCCTAGCAATGGTAGGTAAGTAGCCTGAACCACTTATAATCAGAATGGTGACTACCATAATTGTTATCAGAGAGTCTTCATCTAGCTACTGATGGAAACACATGCACAGACAAAAGCCAACCACTGAGATGAGTTCTGGAAAACCTGTTAAAAGAGGGAAATAGGATTGTATGAGACAGGGAAGTTCAATGTCATGACAAGGGAAGCCACAAAAACAACTAACCTGGGCTCATAGGAGTTCACAGACTCTGTACAGAGAGCTAGAGATCCTGCATTGAACCAATCTAGGTCCTCTATATATGTTTGACAGTTGTGTAGCTTGACCTACTTGCAGGACTCTTAATGTTGGAAGGCCTGTCCCTAACACTTATGGCTAGCTTCCAAGAGCCATTTATCATATTGGGTTACCTTGTCCAGCACTGACACAGGGGAAGGAGCTTAGTCCTACCTTAATTTGATATGCTATGTTGTGTGGACACCCATGGGAGTCCTGTCCCTTTCTAAGCAGAAACAGAGGAGGGATAGATTTGAGGGTGGTGGTGGTAGAGGAAATGGGAGAAAAGAAGGGAGGGGGGAATTGCTGTCAGAATATAAAATAAATAAATAAATTTAATAATAATAAAAAGTTGTCCCCTCTCACCTAGAGATTAGTATTTCTCTAGCCTTTAAATTTTTTAAATTTTTTTTCTGCTGGGAGCCCCTTTTTCTAGTTTTATAAATCTAATTGTGATGTGATTCTTGCCATGAAGCTGTACTCTCTTGAGTATCTAACTGTGAGTCATGGTTATGCCTCAGTTTCTGGTGTTAAAGTTGGTAGATTAATGCCAATCATGTCCTATTAATCAATCAAAATTACTGAAGTTTAAGTATGTACTGACTGTTTAACCACTTCATTTTTTTTTTTTTTTTTTTTTGGTTTATACTGGTTTAATCCATGTCAAATGTAGTTTACAAAGGGAAAGGACAAGTACCTTTGTATAGAATATACAGACACAGCATCCATCACACCGTAGGGCCCACGGAGGGCAAGGGAGACAGCACTTGCCCTGGGAGCAGCATTCTCTCCCAGGAGTTGTTCTCAACAGTAGGCTGGGCAGCCTGGCACCCTCAGCTAGTCGACTGCAGCCGATTTCTGCTCGGTCTCATTTTCCACCCTACCCCCAGCTCCTCATAATGAGCCCCATGAGCTAAGACTAAGGACAGGATCATATCCCTTGGGGCACACGGCCCATGTCTGAGAGAAGAAATATACACCACTGAACACCGAGCACATGGGAAGGGAAGGGACGCCATGGGGGAGGGAAAGGCAGGCACCTTAAAAGGTGGATGGGCCGAGCCCCCAGCCAGCCCTGAAGGACACACTGCTTCCAGGGGTCATTAAAAAAGAAAATCGTACAACCAAAGGGGAGGTGGTGGAGGGCGAAGTGTCCCATTTATACACAACATTGTAAACATACACAGTCTATATTACATGTGCTTCAGTCTGGTGTCTGTATGTCTGTCAGTCTAGGGGATGGATCTCAGGAGCCTTGTCCTGCTACTCCCCATCCCTGCCTTCCTGCCCCACACTGGAAACAGCCACAAGAGGCATGGTCCCCAAGTTCAGAAGGAGCAAACAGGGAGGGCTGCTCCACTCTGGCTCCAGAGTCCTATGTGTGTGTTTGGGTGTGTATGTGCATGTATGCAGATGAGGCATTTGTATCGGTCACCCCGAGATAGCTGCCGTTCAAGCTCCCTCACATGGGCCTTCAGGGCCTCAAATGTGGTTACAGCGGAATCGTCGGTGATTTTCTCAATGTCCCTGTTCTTGCAGGACTTCTGCATGGCCTCTTGTTTGCTGCTTTCACCATTGCTGGTGGACGGCATCTCATCACTGGCCCATTTAGAGAACTCAGGTGTGATGCAGGTGCTAGGGGTGCCACCATTTAGGACTGCACCCCGGAGTGCCTCTCTCTCCTTGGCTTCACCAGTCTCTTCTCCTGTGCAAGGGATGACATCGGCCTCTGTGTATTGCGGTTTCCCATACTCCAGAGTGTCATCTCCATCCACATCCAGGTCAGCATCACTGTCTGGGTTCTCTTTGCCACTGCACATGACGAAGCCAGAGCCGCGGAAGCAACCTTCCAGGAGTGTGGTGGCCCGTATCCGTTTCTGCCCACACCATTCATACTCCTCAAAACGGTTGCTGTTCTCATGCTCGATGTCAACAGCATCATCCTCAGCCATGCAGGAGCCTTCCCTCTTAGAAAGGCAATGCTCCACATGCCTACTCATCTCCTGCTCCGATCCTGCCAGGGGGCGGTTGCACAGGGGACATACCTGCCCTTCATCTTGCTTCCTCCGTTTCATTTTCCCAATCCGAGCATTCAGTCGGGTTTGCCGGTTGGCTCGCACTCGCAGGAAGGTCTACTTCCTCCCTCCCGCCGGCCCCCTTGCTCCACCGGCCGCTCCGGGCCCTCCTCATAGCCACCGGGGCAGCTCTAACCAGAGCCCGCGGCCGCCGCGCGGTGCCGCCCCAGACCCAGCCTCCGGTGCTCTGGGCCCCTCGGCAGCCCGAGCGGCAAGGGCGGCGATGCGGGCGGATTCCCCCCGGCTGCCCGGCGGCGGCGGCACTTCAGCTCCCAGCAGCGGCGGCGGCCATGTTCACCACTTCATTTTTAAAATAAAATCTAATATATTCTCTAAAATAATAAAAATCATTCAGGAACACATCTATGTGAAAAAAAGAATATTCTCACAACTTACTCTGGAAAAAGTATTGCTTGCAAAGTACTTCTAGGAGAGGAGCTAGTCAAGAAGTTTAACATTTTGCCTATAGTGACTAAGATGACTTGCAAAAACTCACAGTTTATGGAAATAGTGGAACTATGAGATTTAAAATTTCAAGATATTCAAATGATTATATTTAAAAAGTTAAAGCTCTCTTAAAATAAACTTTCTAATGGGATAAGAAAAATATTTACTAAATACCTTTCAGTTTTTACAACTTGCCTTGAAGCATGAGATTATGTATAAAAAATTTACAGCAGACAGAAGATGAATATTTGGCTTTATTTATGCAATTGTAATGTTGTTAATGCAACTAGTTATGTGGTTAGCTAAGATAACTGAGTTTTTGTCTTGATTGCTTTCTGAGGGTCAAAAATGCATGTAACATATTGATGATAAAGTCATAAGCCTTTGAGTAGCATTTACTGATAGTAAGCTTGTTTACCACTTTTTTCATAACTGTTAACCTTATCTTAAATTGAAAGCCCCTTTTTCCAGTAAGAAGAAACATCAAGTGTGGTAATATATTACATATTTAAAAAAACATGAAATATTGGGGAGACAACACACAGTCAAATTCTAGGCTGATAGATTAGGAATTTCTTGATCTTTGAGTACAAGGACAAACAACTGAGATTGAATAGCACATACCTTTAATCCCAGCACAGAGAAAGCTTGGAGTGGTGATCTACACCCTTAATCCTACAACTCTATGACAGAATTTCCTGTTTCTGTGAGTTTAAGGCTAGCTATGAAATAAAGTAGTACACACCTTTAATCTTAATGTGAAGGGGATACAGCTGATGAGAAAGGTATATGAGGCCTCTTTGGAACCCAGCGGTTGCAGAAGCAACCAGTAGAAGTGACCAGGATTGACGCTGAGGAAGATGCAAGACAGCTGTTTGAGAATTTTCTATCGTGCTTCCTGTCTCTGATATTTTAGCCTTTTCCCAACATTTGGCTTAGAGTCTTCTTTTCATATGATCTGAATTCGAGCAACTATAATCTAGCACCAGACTATATTAACCAATAAAATACATATTTCAGCTTCATAAAATGAATAAAAAAAATTCAAATATAGAACACCGTTTTAATAAATAACATAAAATCTGTTTTGCTTGATTGGGCAGTAATGAGCTTTAAAAAGTAATGAAGAAGGGTGCTGTCTGCAGAGTGTGTATCCAAGCACTCTGTAGCAGACGGAGATAAACTCTGACTGGCATGGTACCCCCAGCTGCTGCTGAGGAAATTTGCATGGCTACCCACCTCCAACTGAGCAAACTGAAAAGAACTGGGGCCCTGAAGGGCAGACTCAGACCCCACCCAGAGGTGAGGAAGGGTCAGCAGGCCCGAGGGCCTGTATCCCTGCCAGGGTAGAGGAGAGTTGAGCTCCCGTCGATTCCAGTTCCAGGATCGGGTGCTGTCTGCACAGCATGTACCCATGCACTCTGTAGCAGACAGAGATAAACTATGAATGCCAGGGTCCCCCAGCTGCTGCTGAGAGAATTTGAATGGCCGCCACCTCACCTCCAATTGGTGAAACAGAGAAAGATTGAAGACTGGAAATTCAGTCTCCTGCACAGAACAGAGTAAGAGACTGAGCAAACCTTTCCACAGAGGTGACAGGAGGAACACAAGCCTGAGTGCCACAACTGACTAGGAGCCACCTAATCATGAAGCACTGAAGCCATTGTCAGAAGCCAGTGGAAAAATTTACATAATAATATAAAGAACAACAAGGTAACTCCAGAAGAAAGTGGAGATCCTACAACTACAAGCCCTGAACTGAGCAATGAAGAGGAAACAGAAGGAAGCAACACCAAAAATTCCTTTATGATAATCATTGAAGCTCTCAAAGAAGATATGAAAAAATGCCATAAAGAAACAGACAAAAAAACAAACAAAAAATTGGAAGAGATGAACAAATCTAGGAAAGAAACATGCCAGGAACTAAAAACTGAAATAGAAGCAATAAAAAAGGCACAAAATGAAGCAAAGATGGAAATAGAAAACCTGAAGAAAAAAGCTGGAACCACAGATACAAGCATAGCAAACAGAGTTCAAGAGATGGAAGATAGAATCTCTGAAGTGGAAGACTCAGTAGCTCAATAGATATATCAGTCAAATAAAATACTAAAACTGAAAAAGCCATAACTCAAAATGTTCAGGAAATCTGGGACACGAAGCAAAGACCTAACCTGAGAATATTAGGAATAGAAGAAGGAGAAGAATACCAGTTCAAAGGCACAGATAATGTTTTCAATAAAATCATAGAAGAAAACTTCTCTAACCTGAGGAAGGAAACGCCTATAAAGATAAAAGAAGCTTACAGAACACCAAATAGATATGGCCCCCCAAAAAAGTCAATGTGCCACATTATAATCAAGACATAAAACATACAGAACAAAGAAAAAAATGTTAAGAGCTGCAAAAGAAAAGGGCCAACTTACATATAAAGGCAGACCCATCAGAATAACACCTGACTATTAAATGGAAACAATGAAAGCTAGAGGAGCTTGGTCAAAAGTTATACAAACACTAAAAGAGCATGGCTGCTAAACTAGAATACTATACCCTGCAAAATTATCAATCGCCATAGATGGAGTAAACAAGATATTTCATGATAATATCAGACTGAAACAATATCTATCTACCAATCCAGTGTTACAGAGAGTATTAGAGGGAAAACTCCAACCTAAGGACCCCAGATGCACCCATGAAACCACAAACAATCAATAATTCCACTGAATTATACTCCAGATAAAGAAAATACAAACAAGTTAACATCAAAAAATGACAGGAAATATCAAACAGTGGTCACTAATATCCCTTAATATCAATGGACTCAACTCTCTTATAAAACGTCACACACTAACAAGATGGATACAACAGAAGCCATCCTTCTATTGCCTACAAGAAACACACCTCAACAGCAAGGACAGACACAGGCTTAGAGTATAGGGTTGGGAAAAGCTTCTTCAGTCAAATGGTCCTAAGAAACAAGCGCGGGTGCCATTCTAAATTCTAACAAAATAGACTTTAAGCTAAAAACAATAAAAAGGGACCAAGATGGTCATTACTTATTCACCACAGGAAAAATTGGTCAAGAGGAGATTTGAATCCTGAATATTTATGCCCCTAATATAAGGGCACCTACCTATATAAAAGATACACTGCTAAAGTTCGAATCCCACATCAATTCTTACACTCTAATAGTGAGAGACTTCAATACCCCACTTTCAACCCTGGATAGGTCAACCAGACAGAGACTCAATAGAGCAATAAGGAGTCTAACAGAGTTTGTGATGCAAATGGATTTAATAGATATCTAGAAGCTTCCACCCAAATGCAAAGAAATATACATATTTCTCAGCACCTCATGGAACTTTCTCCAAAATTGACCACATAATTGGTCATAAAGCAAAGATCAATAGACACAAAAAAATGAAAATAATCCCTTGTAACATATCAGACCACCAGGGCCTAAAGTTAGAGTTCAACAATATCAAAAATCATAGAAAGCCTACAAACTCATGGAAACTAAACATCACTCAGCTAAACCAATTCTAGGTTAAGGAAGAAGTTAAGAAAGAAATCAAAGTCTTCCTAGAATTTAATGAAAATGAATCCACAACGTATCCAAACTTGTGGGACACAATGAAAGCAGTCTTAAGATGTAAATTCATAGTGCTAGATGCCTACATGAAAAATATAGACAAATCTCACACTAGAGACCTAACAGCTCAGCTGAAAGCTTTAGAACAATTAGAAGTGAACTCACCTAGAAGGAGTAGATGGCAGGAAATAATTAAACTTAGAGCTGAAATTAATACAATTGAAACAAAAAGAACAATAAGAAGAATCATTGAATCTAAGAGTTGGTTCTTTGGGAAAATCAACAAGATAGATAAGCCCTTAGATAAACTAATCAAAAAACAGAGAGAGAGTGTTCAAATAAACAAAATCAAAAATGAAAAGGGGGACATAACAACAGACCCCCAGGAAATCCAGATAATTATCAGATCATACTTTGAAAATCTGTATTCCACAAAAATGGAAAACCTAGTAGAAATGGACAGCTTTCTGGACAGGTACCAGCTAACAAAATTAAATGAAGATCAGATTAATTACATAAACAGGCCTATAACACTTAAGGAAATTGAAGCTGTCACTAAAAACTTCCCCAAAAATAAAAGCCCTGGTCCAGATGGTTTCAGTGCTGAATTCTACCAGACGTTCAAAGAAGAATTACTGCCATTACTCCTCAAAATATTTCACACAGTAGAAACTGAAGGAATATTGCCAAATTCCTTCTATGAGGCCACAATTACCCTAATACCCAAGCCACTCAAAGACATAACAAACAAGGAGAATTACAGACCAAATTCCCTCATGAATATTGATGTGAAAATTCTCAACAAAATTTTAGCAAACCGTATACAACAATGTATAAAAAATATCATCCACCATGACTAAGTATGCTTCATCCCAGAAATGCAGGGCTGGTTTAACATAAGAAAAACCGTAAACATTATCCATCATATAAACATACTAAAGAAACAAAACCACATGATCCTATCCTTCGATGCTGAAAAAGCCTTTGACAAAATCCAATACTCCTTTATGATTAAAGCCCTGGAGAGATCAGGAATACAGGGAGAATACCTAAATATAATTAAGGCAATTTACAAGAAGCCAACAACCAGTATCAAACTTAATGGAGAAAAACTCAAAGAAATCCCACTAAAGTCAGGAACTAGAAAAGGATGTCCTCTCTCCCCTTATGTATTCAATATAGTTCTCAAAGTTTTAGCTAAAGCAATAAGGGAATGAAAAGAGATTAAGGTCATTCAAATTGGAAAAGAAGAAGTTAAGCTATCTCTATTTGCAGATGATATGATTGTATACATAAGTTACCCACAAAATTCTTCCAGGGAACTGCTACAACTGATAAACACCTTCAGCAATGTAGCAGGATACAAGATAAACTCAAAGAAATCAGTAGCCCTTCTATACACTAGAGATAGAAGAGCTGAAAAAGAAATAAAGGAAACATTACCCTTCATATTAGCTGCAAATAGTATTAAATATCTTGGAGTAACTCTAACCAAAGAAGTAACAGACCTATATGACAAAAATTTTAAATCATCGAAGAAAGAAATTGAAGAGGATATCAGAAAATGGAAAGCTCTCCCATGTTCCTGGATTAGTAGGATCAACATAGTAAAAATGACAATTCTACCAAAGGCAATCTACAGATTCAATGCACTGCCTATCAAAATCCCAACACAATATTTTTTGGACCTTGAAAGAACAATACTCAATTTCATTTGGAATAACAGGAAAGCCAGAATTGCCAAAACAATTTTACTCAACAAAAGAACCTCAGGAGGTATCACCATCTCTGACTTCAAGCTATACTATAGAGCTACAGTGATAAAAACAGCCTAGTACTGGCATAAAAACAGACTTGTGGACCAATGGAATAGAATTGAGGATCCAAACATTAACCCAAAAACCTATGAACACCTGATCTTTGACAAAGAGGCCCAAAACATTCAATGGAAAAAAGATAGTATATTTAACAAATGGTGTTGGCATAGCTGGATGGTAGTGTGTAGAAAAATGCAAATAGATCCGATCCTGTCTCAAAACTCAAATCCAAGTGGATCAAAGTCCTCAACTTAAACCCAGCCACTTTGAACTTTGTAGAAAAGAAAGTGGGAAATACACTTCTACAAATTGGCACAGGCGACTACTTCCTAAATATAACACCAGTGGCACAGATATTAAGAACAACAGTCAATAAGTGGGATGTCCTGAAGCTAAGAAGCTTCTGTAAAGTCAAGGACACTGTCAATAGGACAAAACAGCAGCCTACAGAATGGGAAAAGATTTTCACCAACCCTACAAGTGATAGAGGACTGATTGTAAAATTCCCTTGGAATGTCCTTAATGGAGCAAATTATCTCTTTTAATTTGGTCAGTGGATAAGCAGGTGAGTTTGAAGGTTGTATGAGGTCCATATCAGTAGGCAATTCATTTATTAATGATACTATAGCTACCCACAGTTTCAATAACAAACATGCATGATGTGTGTGCCTTCCCCCAGGCACCTCATTAAGCACTGGATAGAGCAGTGATTAGCATTAGCATCACTATTATCTGGCACTGTTTCTGAAGATTTAGCTTCCAGGGTAGGAAATAAAGTTTTTGTTTTTGTTTTTCTTGTTTTTTGTTTTGTTTTTTGTTTTTTTGTTTTGTTTTGTTTTGTTTTTTTAAAGCAAGCAGCAAGTAGAAATAAGGCCCCAAGAGAGGAAGATGCACTGTTTAAAAAATGGGGTGCATAAATTACCTCAGTACTTCTTAGTGTCTAAGGCTTCAAAGAAAAATAAAAAATCATTTAATTTGTGAATTGTCGAGAGTGGTCAACTTTTTGCCTTTATTTTGTGAAACAAAAAACCCTATAAATATGATTATCCATAATTGTATTTCAAAGTGATTATTTTAGAACTTCTCCATAGGAAGAACGCATTTAGAGTAATTTTAATTTATAAAAGTTACTTCATTGTCCTAATTAATATACTTTTAACACAGATTAGTGTAAAATAAACCTGATTATGGACTGTAACTGATATATATATATGCCTATATATATGTACATATATATTATAAAGTTCTGGGTTGTATGAGAGTTACTATTGTCACAGAGACACTTACAGGCTGGTATAGAACAACACTTGTTATTTTTCTGGAAGAATAGCCTAATATAAAGACGCAGTGTAGCAAAATGCTGAGTTAGAAGGGTAAGGAAGATAGAAAGTGTAGGCAATATACTAAAATCTGTAGTGTCCTATTCATAGGCACTTTTTCTATCAACATGCTTGTCATGGTTTGTGGGTAGAGCAAGGTGGCGCTGGAAGACATAATCTCATCTCTAAAAATGTTCTTAAACATCTAGGGCATTCTTTCCTTTTCTAGACTGTTCTGCATTCAAGATCGATAGAATGAAAAGATTCATTTACTTTGATTCCAAATAAATGCCTAAGTCTTGGTCTTGAAAAAAACAAAAAAATTAATAAACAAAACCCATTGTGAGTTTTTAAGTCAAGATAAATGGAGAGTTAGGGTGTAGATATGCAGAGTTAATTTAAGACTGCCTTTTAAATACTCATTTCAAAACTTATTGCATCTTCTGTGCAGTGTAAGAATCAGTACACTGCACTGTAAATAGTTTTTAAATGCAAGAACCATTGGAATGCATTTTTCTAAAATTATGTTTTATAAACACAGTTTAGAGAAGCATAATTTCCAGAACTGTTCAATTTATTAAGATGTTAAAAATAAATTTTCAAGTGGGACTAGAAAATACAGTTAGATTAAATTGTATTTATAAATAAAATAAATTCAATTTTAATGTGAATGAATGTTTTGATATTAAATGCAAACACAAATATAGAAGAAAGAAGAACAAATTTGTGGATTTTTAGGTTATTTTTCTGCAATCTCCAGTACAATTGAATGCCATTTTATATAATCAGAGCTATAATAGAAATTCTTCAGAATGATATTCCAGCTGTCTGCCTTCACAAGCATCCAAACTGTCGCAAGTCACTTACCTGCTCTGACTTTAAGATCTTCATCTGCAAACAGAACTCAGCTTGTCTCACAGTTATTCTGATGAATTTAAGATAATGTCTATATATTCCGGCTATAGAAAGGTAAGGCAAGATACATTTACTTGCCTCCATTTAATATAAACCTATTTACCATAAATGAAGTACTTCAAATTCTGTTTTTGAAGACTTATATGTTTAATATTTATGACTTTCAACATGAATTATTTATGAGATATTTTATAAAATAAAGATAAATCAGTCTTCAAATTGGAACTAGCCAGATGAGGATTTGATAGTATCAAGTCAATCAGATTCTAATGCTTAGAAGCATCCCACAGTGCAGCCTCATGTTTAAGAAGGATAAGTCAGATTGAATGTACTAATATTTAATTATATTTTTGACTGTATGCACTCTGTAGGAAAGGCTGTCTCATGACCTCAGGTCTATATTTTCCAACTTCTACATTGATACTCATTGTCAAACTGAGCCAGTAATAATCTATTTCATATAAAGATTCACTATTAAATAGGCTCACTTGGATTCCTCACAAGAAATACTTATTTTTAAAATACCAAATTCATATCATTGTAATTTTATTTCAGAAGTACCAATGCTATTTACCAAGTTATTATAGAACAAATATCGGCAGGCCTTCAGTCATGTATAGACTGTAAAAATTGCCTAAAATGAACATAATGAAATTGCTTTAAAACATTTTTGAGGGTTGGCAGGGTATATCAGAAAAATTACTTTCATATGCTGAAAAAGAACACAAAAATACAATAAAGTTATGTTGGAAAATAAGGCTCAAATAGATGCCCCGATGATCTGTTTCTATAAGGTAAAATGAGCCGTTTCTACACGGTACTTACTAGTATGAGCCAAGAGGCAGCAGTATGATAAATGGTCAGGTAGCTTTGAGACTGCTTTCTAAGCGTCCTAACTTCAGTGGGTACTGACTGTGTTGTGCTGAGTAAATCCCTCAGTCTTACTGTTCTGCATTGTTGCTTTCTCAATTGTATGTTGAGGAAAAGTAAATGTCCTACCATGCTTTATGCAGATGAACCCACTTAATATATGAAAAAATAATTGGAACAGTATCTGGCCAACAGAAACAGTATAAAACAGTGAGCTTTTGCTGTTCTTTTTTATGAGTATTTCCTCATAAGATTCACTAATAGTCATCTTTCCACTACTTTTTTCTTCTGTCCTATCTTTCCTTACTTTGCTGTGGCTGGATTAGTAAATAAAATAAGTTCTGTTCTCAAAATTTGTGGTATTTGTACTACTATTTTATATGTTATGTTTGAAATTATATGTTTTTTGAAATATCTGTATATACAAAATATGTTTGAGCATGCTATGTGGTTGAATAAAATATTTTTAGTTTACCAAACTCTTAGCTGTATTCCCAGAAAATTTTTTTTGCAGTATACAATACTAAAGCACTATCCACTCATGTTAAAATTGATATTGTATTATTGTTTATAGAATGCTAATGCATACGTAAGTATATATTTATGTCTATCCACCTCTTTCTAGTATATATATATATATATATATATATATATATATATATATATACTGCTATTTTAAAAGGTTCTAGCCTCGATTTTTCCAGGCATGGATCAGAGGTTTGGACCCACTCTCAGCCCCACTTGGCCTCAAATAATCACACATGGGCTTATATTATTTTTATGCTGATTGACCAAGGGCTCAGGCATATTGATAGCTCACTCTTTCCCTTAAACTAACCCATGTTTAGCCTTGCTGCTCGATACCTTTTCTCAGAGTGGCATTTTAGCTTCTTTCCTCTGCATCTACTGCTGTCTCATTGTTGTTTCACCAATGTTGCATCTCTGTGGCAGTTCTGCCTGGCATCTGTCTCTGTTCTTCCTGTACTCAGGATTTTCTTAGCTTGATAGCCCCACCCATACTTTCTGTCTTCCTTTTGGACAATCAACTTTTATTAAACCCATAAGGGAACAATTACTTAAAATGTAACACATAATCCCACTAAATAATGCAATGCTAAACATAATATTGTATATTGATCTTACAAAGGTCTCAAGATTCATTTAATAAAAACAAACCTGTTGCCTCAGCCTCCTTGGAAATAGAATTAGAGGCATGCATGTCCCTCTGGCCACTGTGTCTTTCCTTATGACTCTATATTCTCATTTTCTTAAAACTCATACCAGGGTCACAGTAGATATCACATATATTTCAGTGCCTTGTAACATATGGCATCATATATTCTGGTATAGAAATTTTATGGTGAAGAATACACATTTCATATTGCAGGTGATAACATAGATGGCAGAACACACAGATTGTGTACAAGTTTTAGAGCAGAGAGAATATTTTGTAAGAAATATAATAAATATATTGTTTAAAACTGTTTTCAAAATTAATAGCATGCTCAGCAGCAAAACTGAACTAAAGAGTAAACCATAGTCCACATGATGATAATGTTATAACAAGGTATTTTCATCAGTATAATAGATGTTACAGGTTCATCTACCTTTTGATACAATGCAGAGGGTGTCTGCGCATGTGTAAGGATGGAAACTGTACATGAGCTCTGTGTACTGTGAGTTCAACATCAATGAACCAAAAATTTCTGTAAAACTTAAGTTTATTAAAAAGAAATAGTGACATTAGAGGGAAAGTTGATTGAGAAGAATGTATTAGATCAGGTAACAACTGCACCTGGATTGACATAAGAATGAACAGGATACAATGAAATCAGAACATAAACTAATCTCAGGTGGAGGATACAGTCTGTGTAAATAGTTGAAATCCAGCAAATGCTTTGAGTACATAAATGGAAATATGCCTGGAAGACTAGCACTGCTACAGTTCCTCTACTTACACATTGAATATCTACTGAATTCTTTAAGTCAGAATATTTGATTATTTTTCCTTGCATATAGTCATCAATAGAGACATAGAATTAACTTGTTTTGACAGAAGGACTCAGTGCAAAAGAAATTTGTGGTTTGAGTCTGTTTAGAAACTCAAATCTAAGTGTATCAAAAACCTCAACTTAAACCCAGCTACATTAAACTTGAAAGAAAAGAAAGTGTGAAATACCCTCTAACACACTGGCACAGGGGACCACTTCCTAAATATAACACCAGTAGCACAGACACTAAGCAAACAATCAATTAGTAAGACATCCTGAAATTGAGAAGCTCCTGTAAGGTCAAGGACACAATCAGTAAGACAAAACAATAGCCTACAGAATGAGAAAAGAATTTCACTAACCATACAACTGACCGAGGACTGATCTCTAAAATATATAGAGAACTCAAGAAACTAGAGCACCAAACCCTACATAACCCAATTTAAAAAATAGAGTTCAGAGCTAAAAGGGGAATTCTCAGCAGAAGAATTATAAATGGCTGAAAGGCACATGAAAAATTGCTCAACACCAAAAAGAAAAATGAAATGGACATAAAAGTAACAGCTCAAGAATTAAAGGAGAGGTAGTGTCCAGGAAAGGCATAATTCCTTAATGGAAATGACAGAGAAGTACAGGTATTTCTCCGGAGTTTAGCTTGTTTGAGAACTGACAAAGGAAGCCAGTGTACTGAAACCTTACTGAAGATATACAAGCAACAAGCAAATCAATCCAGTATCTCCTCTCTAAAATTGATCAATTCCGTAGAAGTATTTTACAATGAAGATTATTTACATAGACCCCAAACATGGAATTTAAGACAAAGAATTGTCTGGGAACAACAAATGTTACAAGATTTCTGGCAGGCAAGGTTTAAAATGGGGAAGATAATAATTTTTGCAATTGTGAAGTAAACATAAGTACTCAAAAAAAAAATGCCCAAGATGTTTAGTCATCAGAGGAGTGCAAATTCAAACAACTCTGAGACACCACCTTGTTTTGATATATTACATATTTAATAAAACCAGATATATTGGAGAGACAGCACATAGTCAAATCTTAGGCAGACATCTCAGGAATTTCTTAATCCTTGAGTACAAGAACAAACAGTTGAGATTGAATAGCACACACCTTTAACTCCAGCACAGGGAAAGCTGGGAGTGGTGAACTAAACACTTAATCCCATAAATCCAGAGACAGAACTTCCTCTGTTTCTGTGAGTTCAAGGATAGCTACAAAATAGAGTAGTATACACTTTTAATCTAAACCTGGATGAAATAGAGCTGATGAAAAGAGTATATAAGATCTCTTAGGAACCCAGCAGAGGCAGAAGTGACTGACAGAAGCAACCAGCAGAAGTGAACAGGAATGTGACTGAGGAAGTTACAAGACAGCTGGGTGAGAATTGATTGTGGTGCTTCCTCTCTCTGATATTTCAGCTTTTCCCTGATATTTGGCTCTGAGTCTCTTTTTGTATAATACGAATTTGTGCAACTCCATCTTATGCCTGTCAGAATGGCTAAGATCAAAAGCACAGATGCCAGCCTATGCTAGAGAAGATGCTGAACAAGGGAAACACTCCTTCATTGTTGGTGGGAGTGTAAACTTGCATAGCCACTCTGAAATGCAGTATGGCAATTTCTCAGAAAACTTAGAATCAATCTCCCCAATGATGCAGCACTACCACTATTGGGCATATTCCCAAAGAACGCACATTTGCATTACAAAGGCATTAGCTCAACTATGCTCATAGTAGCATTATTTGTAATAGCAAGAACCTGCACAAAACCTAGATGTTTCTCAACTGAAGAATGGATTAACAAACTGTGGTACACAATGGAGTACTACTTAGCAGTAAAAATAAAAATAGCATCCTAAAAGTGGCAGGCAAATGGATGGATTTGGAGAATATCGTCCTGAGTGAGGTATCACAAGCCCAGAAAGATAAGCATGGGATTTACTCACTCATTAGAGGACGTTAGACAAAAAGCAAAGAATACTAAAGTTGCAAACCACAACCCTGGAAATGCTAGAGATCTGAAGGAACTTAAAGAAAACATCCTGGCATTCCCCTAGGAAGAAAAAATAGAGCCGATCTTCTTAGCTCATTGGGAGCATAAGGGGTTGCAACTAAGAAGGAGTGGGAACAAGTCTTGAGAGAAGATGATTGTGTGAGAGGAACAATAACAAGGGAGAAAAGAGATGGAGATCTTAATAGAGAAAGCCAGAGTGGGGTTTGGAAAAGACTGGGTGCTAGAGAAACTGCCAAGAACGTTCAGTATACCTCTGGCTTGGTCTTCAATCAATAGCGAAGATGATGCCTAGATTTGACTTCTTCTACAGTCAAAAGAATAGTCACTCTAAGTGCCATCACAGAGTTTACATCCCATGATGAATAGAGGTAGAGGCAGGGATACATGGCTGAGCACTGGGCTGAGTTTCTGGTACAGCTCAGAGTGGGGCAGAGACTCTATATAAATAAGGGGATAGGGATTATGAAAAGAATTCTCATAGTGATAGCTGGCTGGAGCTCTGGGAAGCTCACTGCATTAAGAACAGCCACCAAGGAACCATCAGGAAAAGAAACTAGGCCCTCCAGGAACAGGCAACTGTCCACTGACATGGGTAGTTTTTAAAGACTGAAGGGGAGGCTTCTGTGTTTCTGTTCCTCCAGAGGAACACCTAACCCAGTCTTGATAGTAGGATGAGAAAATCTGACTTGCCTGGAGTGGATGCTGAGCTGATCCACCTTGGAGCTTCTTGTCCTTTTTGGGAAGAATGAGGCATGGGGAGGAGGGAGGATGAAGGCTGACCAGGAGGTGCTGAAAGGAGGAAGGGAGGGGGAGCAAGGGGATGTATGGAAAAAAAGACTTTATTTTATTAGAAAAAAAGTTTAAAAAAGAAAAAAAAAAAAAACCAGAGGACTTGCATTCACACAGCTGCCTTTGCTAAATGAAGACTGAATAAATAGTATACAATTCACTGAAAGAGACACTGTAGTCCTCTATAATTGCATCTTGTGGCTTCAAAAGAGGATTTTGTTCTGTTGCCACAGGACATAAAGTGTTTTCATAGCATTTATAGGCTAGCACTTTTTGAGCTTTGACTCTTCCTGTTGATAACCACAGACCAAGATGCTAAAACAGTTCATAGATGCCTTGCTCTTGAGTAGAGCTAGTCCATAGGAAGGCACTCTTCAAAGTGTAATTTCTAAAACACGATATAATGAATTACTTTATTTATACAACTCATTATTGAGCTTTGTGAAGATAGCTATTAACATTATACTTGAGCTAAAAAGTAGTGTAAAACTTGAAATTATAGGAAAGTTTGTTATGTACATGTTAGCATGTCTGGGTTTTGTTTTAGGAAAAAAAAATCTCTCAAAACAGTTTTTATTGGTACATTTATTACTAACTTCTTTCAAATAAATAATTATCTAAATTCCCATGAGCTTAGCTACACAGTACAGAGAACTGAGATAAATTGAACAATTATTATGAAATCTTATCTCTAATTATGGATGGCAGATTTAATTTGTTTCAATATTTTGTTCCTTGGTATGATATGATTTTGATCCAGTATATGTATATGAATTTGATCACATTTACATACTGAATTTTTTAAGTATTATTGGCATATATCAGTTGCTTATCAATTACATATTAAAAATAAAATGTACTTTGAAATTACTGACTATACCATGTTTTGTGATAATATTATGTTAAACAAACATTTAGAGATGATCCATTTGTTCTTTTTTTTCTTTTCCCCTGCTTCTCCTCTTCCTTCTCCTCTACCTGTTTGAGACAGAGTTTCTTTATATAGTACTGTCTGTCCTTGAATTTTGTAGACCAGGCTGGCATCAAATTGTAGCAGTTTGCCTGCCTCTGCCTCCTGAGTGCTGTTATTAAAGACATGCATGCGGGTTCTGTTTCCGGGACGGGGTGCTGTCTACAGAGCAAGTCCCAGCGCACTGTGTAGCAGGCTCAGATAAAGTCGGCCTGTCACCATACCCCCAGCTTCTACTGAGGGAATTTGCACGGCTACCCACCTCCACCACCAACTGAGCGAACAGATAAGGACAGAGGTCCCTGAAGGACAAACTCAGATCCCGCCCAGAGGTGAGGAGGGGTCACCAGGCTCAAGCGCCTATATCCCAGCCAGGGAGGGAGAGTTGAGCTCTCATAGGTTCCAGTTCTGCTTTTGTTAAATATTCCGCTATTGTTATCTTATCAGCATTTTAAATTCATTTTACTGTTTTTCTTGATAAGTACAAAATAAAGAAGAAGGAAAACAAAACAAAACAAAACAAACAAACAAAAACAAAAACAAAAGACATGCATGCACTACCATCACAGGCTATTTTTGTGTTTTTAAAATCATTTGAAAACTACAGTTAATGTATTTGATAACTTTATATATAATAGATTCACTTTTGCAACAAATTCATGGTTCAAGTAATTTAAATGTGCTACTTTTATTATTATGTTTTTCAGATAGTGTTGTATAAGAATTAGGAGAATAAAAGTCTCGCAATTTTATATTTTCTTCTTTTTCTTTGGAAATTATTACACTAACCAAACAAATAACAATAGAAGTTGGTAAAAGTAAATGCTGGATAATGAAAAAGCAAATTTTCCCAAATTGAATTATCACATTTTCCTCACAAGTTTTGTAAGTAAGTTCAATAATTTATTTGTGAAAACTATTTAGTTGAATATTAACATATGGTGTTACTTATGCTGATATAATAAAAGAATAATAATTGAGGAATCATGCTGAGTGACTATGTTCTGGTACATTGTAAATATCTGTCCTACCTACTGGCTTAGTAAAAAGCTTATTGGCTAGAAGACAGACAGAAAGTGTGGGTGGGGCTACCAGATTTAGAAAACTCTGGGAACAGAAAGAACTGAGCAGAGATGCCAGGAGAGATGCCAGCAGACACAAAAGAATGAAGTTGTAGTGCTGCTCTAAGAAAAAATACCAAGCTACATTGCTAAACAAGATAAGAATTATGGATTAGTTTAAGAGTTAAAAGTTAGCAAGTTATATGCCTGAGCCTTTGGTCAATCATTATAAAATTAATGTAAGCCTTTGTGTGAACAATATGTGAGTATAAAGTGCATTATAGGTCTGAAAATATTGTTTTATTTAAATTCTTTAATTTGATACAGAAACTGCTATGTAATAATTTCCTATCTATATATTATAACAGACCACCAAGATGGTACCTAAACTAACTTGGAGCATCTGTTGGATTGAAAATAAAGTTTTGTAATCAAAAATTATTTTTTGACTCTTTTATGCCATGTAAAATTCCTTACATTGTAAGTGTTATAAGTTTTGTGAGTCAGAAGAGACACACTCACTCACTATAACATGCCACACAATAGTTTGTTTCAGAGAGTTACCAAGAAGCAGGTACCTAGAGAAGAGTGGGGGACAGGAGGGAGAGAAGGACAGAGAGAGGGAGAGAAGAGAGGGCAGAGGGAGAGGGCTGTCACATGACGTTTCATTTTATTGGTGGTCAGAGATCCATGTAGCCATGCCTAGGGGCATGCCCTCCATACACAGCACCATGTTCGGTTTATCATGTGGTTTTTATATGCCAGGAATTCTTATTTCATCCAGCATCATGTTGGGTCCACCATGTGGCATGCCAGGAATACTTACAATAAGAAAAGAAGATACTGAGTTTTTTAATAAGAGGAAAAGAGAAGAAATTGTAAATGATAATAATAGTTATTACAAAGCTAGCAATGTAAAAACATAACCATAGTGATATTGATGAAATCTGATAAAATTTATAATAATTTTAATATATGGCTACTTACTTTCAAATATTGGCTATTATCCTATATGAAATATGTGTTATAATTATTGCATTGTGCTTTGTGAAGCAAATTTTACTCACATGAATACTAATGTATCTTGTAATTTTTCTTGCTTAAGTGGGCTTTAACTTATGTGTTAGGATCTGAGAAACAGACAGCTATACACAACTTCCACTATGTTATTATCCTTAAATTTATAAAATCCACAGATAATAGAAGGAAGATTTTAGAAAAAAACTTTCAGTATAGAGTTGTAAGTGACAGTTTTAAAGAAAGGAGGGTGAATTCCTGTATAGCAAAAGAGGTCTTCAGACCTGAAATGTCACCAAACAGGTACTTTGTACAACTTATGGAAAAGACTGATGAGGCAGAAGATAAAGTGCTTTAGCTATTCACCATATTTAGCCACATTGTGAAGCATCTAGAGGCTTCTTCTTAGGCAAGGAGACTCTTGCAAGAAGCACACTAAAGAGAAGAAACTCAAAATTCCTTCTCTAATCCCACAATTGTTTTCGAAACAGAATCAACTTTTTTTTTTTAACTTTATGGTTAAAAAAGTAATATTTGGGGTCCCTGCCCCAATCTATTTTTGTATTCTCTTTACATCTTTACCAGTCTTATGAAGTAAGTTATATTTGTTCTGAAAATATGAAAATATCTAACTTGATATAAACACCAATAAAGATACTCAGAAACAGAAAAGAGAAAACTATCAACAGCATAATTTTCAGAGAAGGGTGCTTTAGCTCAGGATTTTAAATCTTCATTGAGGAATGTAATTTGTGTATAATATATGTATGGTGCATATGCATATGTGCAAGACAAAGGAGGACTTTGAACAAGCTTTTCCAGGGCTTTTCACACTAGTCCTGGAAGAAAAGACAACTAAGAACTACATGAAGATGAGAGTCACAACATCATAATGAATCTACAAACTTTTCCGTTAACAGAACAAAGAATATAATAGTTTGAATAAATAAAGTATTAGGTTCTCTTTTAGAGTTTAGTTGAGGAAGTCTAACTGATACTTCCCTTCACACCCATGCTAGCTCCATATCTTCTGACAAACTTCAGGCTTGTACAACTTAGCAATATCCTGAACACCAGTCTAGTTCTATGTGTCTACCTGACTTCATTTCATTAATGCTATAATCAATTTCTAGGTCTAAACCAATCCACATATTCTCTTTATGCACAAACCTCCTTTGTACATGTAAGATAAAAAAAAAAACCAATATAATTCCATATGCTAGGATCTCACCACAAATATAAATATTATAAAATATCAATAAATTATCTTCTCACAGCCACAACTTCTGTATAAATTTCTACCAATAATACATACTTAGATGGTCCTCACCACACAGAATTTAGAGGCACTAAAATAAAGTTCGTCAGAGAATCCAAAGAGTTTAAAAAACATATGAAAAATCTTTATGAACTTAAAAATAACTTAAAGAGAATAAATGCATAAATACTGCGCAAGAAAACAAAAATATAAAGCTGATGGAAATGACAAAGACAATCCAGGATATGAAAGTAGAATTCACTAAAAAGATTGAAATATTGAGGAATATTCAAGCTGAAATAAAGATAAAATTGAAAAACCGAGTAACCCAACAAGAAAACTCAAAGGATAGATTTAAAAGTAGAATGAACCAAGCAGAAGGCAGACTATTACTACTTGTAAGTACGGCATATTATCTAGAATAAATAGGCAGGAAATATAAAAATAAAAATAAAAACACAAAAAAGGAATTATAAAGGAGATGACAGGAAACAGAAAATGGCCAAACCTTTGAAATACAGAAGCTGATGGTGAAGAATAAATCCAGTTCTATGCCACAAAGCATGTCTCCAACAAGATCCTAGGAGAGAACTTCCCCAAACTAAAGAAAGAAGTATCTGTACAGATACAAGAAAATCACCAAATACTCAAGACCAGAAAAGAAAATAAACAGAGAATATTAGAGTTTTAAAACCTAAGTTTATAGAATAGAAGAAAGAATGCTTGTTGAAAGATGAAACACAAAAGCAAAAAACCAAAAAAAAATACAAAAAATTCACAAATTACATATAGTGAAAATCATAAATGCCAGTACTTTCTTATGGGACCAAAGTTACCTGGTATGTCTGAGGAGAAATTAGTCTTAACCATGCTGTGAAGAAGGGATCTCAGCAACACTGAAGTTGAGACAAGCTTATTGTGTGCAATGGGACTTCTTATACCCTTATCAGAAACAATATATTATTGGTGTTTTCCACAATCAATAAAATTGTAATTGTCAGGATACTATGGCATTTGCTAGACATGTATGGTATACAAGATTAATGTTTGAGTAAGACCAATTGTCCTGACAAGCTTCTATATGTTTCATTTACTTAGGGAACAGAGAGAAAGGGCCAGCAAAATGAGTCCTTTTGGCTTTGCTAATGACTACCCTTGGTTTGTGGTCATTTTTGCTTTTGCTGCAGTCCTTTTTCAAATTTTGCTTTATAATTTTGCCTGCCGTTGTCACTGTTTCAGACATGAGTGTCTGTCTCCTTTATATTGGATCCTGTTTGCCCTTCCCCTCAGCTCAGTGTGACAGTAAAGTTTGAGCCCTCTTGGTAATAACTGGTAAGATGCCCTCAACTTTTGTGATTATTTATCCTTCTCAATTTTGAGACTCCACTTTTCTTTTTTCCAGCGTTTGTCTGTTTGTGTTTCTTCTTTTAAGTTGTCAGAGAGAAAATCCCTGTTTAGGTTTACTTGGCATTCCCACATAAGGCTAACCACTCAGAAAATGAAACCTGGGTCTGGCTTCTCAAAAAGCCAACCCCCAACCAAGACACAATGTGAACATAAAGATTGGACAGCTAGAAAAATTCTAGTGTGGGTTTTAGGTGTTAGCCCCACAGATCTGTCCTGAGATCATATGGGAACTAACTGTATGGAGAATAGTACAGTTTCTAGCTCTAAAAAAAAGAAGTAGTTTCATGGAAAATTCAGCAGAGGCTCTCTTTATCTCCCATTCTTCTGGCTATAACTGCCAGGTTAAAAATCTCTCTACCCAGAAGAAGTTATTAAAGTGCATAATCAGTATTGCCAGGAATAATGCAGTGCTAAACAATCAGTCACTGAATGCCATCCATGAACAACTCCCCCCATGAATCAGAGAACAGAACACTAAATGGAGAGCATGCAAAAAAGTGAAACCCAGAAAAGAGGAACTCAACAGCCCCAAAGGCTAAAGCAGACCCAGCTTTTTCTTTTGCCCAGCTTGTGCCTCAGGCAGCGACCCCTCTTCCACAATATGCTTGGACAGATTTCCTTGTTCAGTGTCTGACCTATCTCAGCCCAGAGCCTGCATTTTCACAGGGGGATCCTTTCCTCGCGGCTTCTCTGCCTTTATCAGTTATGAAGCTTTTCCCATGTGTTGGATTTATCTGTGCCTGTACAGGCCAGCCAGTTATAGAACTGGAGACAGGAACATGGATGCTATTATAATCACTAATACTGAAATGCTTCATTTTCTGCATTGAAAATTTCTTTAATTATAAGGGAGACTGTCCATCTGAAGTTGAAAATTGTTAAAAGCCCAACCTTATTCCCATCAATTGGCTGTCAGATCAAGACAAGCACACACAATATTTCCTTTTCTGTCATTCCAAAAATATTAGGCAAGTTCTATATCTTACAAGATGTAAGCGCAGTAAATAATCAGAAGGGAAAAGATGGGATTGCCACAGTCTGGCCTTCCACATCCCAGTGCCATTTCTTCATTGCATGATATAGTAATATTAGACATTAAGAACTGTTTTTATTCCAATTCCCCTGAAACCTCAAGATAAAGGACATTTTTCCTTTGGTATGAGAGCCTAATATGTATAAGCCAGCTAACAGGTACCGATGGACACTTTTATTCATCGGTCCCATTTTGAGTTACAAAAAGTAACTTTCAAATTTGACCAAATGTTTCCATGGAATGAAAGGCACAAATGATAGCTCTAAGAACCTATGGGAGAAAGCCAGATAAGCTTATTCTTCCATTTCCATTAAGGAATTATGCATTATGAGCTAATTCCATTTCCTTTCAGAAAATGATTGCTGGATTTACTGGAACAATTGACAATCATTTGCCAAAAAGTAAGATTTTGCCTGAACTCTCATCTCTTCCAATTGAGATTCCCATTCATTTGATTCCTGCCTCAAATTCTATTCCACATGAAAGTCTAGCTTTCTCAGATGACAATAAAACAAATTATTAGAATTCTCATTAGAAAAAAGGTAAAACAGATGATACATTTGTGATTTCCAATTTTTTTTTTTTTTTTTTTTTTGCAACAGGGTGAATTGTTAGCCCTTCTTAAAGTCTTAGGGGAATGTCAAAATGAGCCTGTTAATATTTTGTCAGTCAATCAATCTATAGTTCAAGCAGCTCTGTTTGAGTATTGGTCTTTTCTAAAATAAACAATACCCTCAATCCAATATCATGCTTTTAATACAGGATATATTAAACCAAAGAACAGAGCCATACACTTGCCTCACATTAGAACCCATTCTAAATTACCAGAGATATTAATATTAGCAAAGAAAAATGAAATAACTGATACCATTTTACTCACAACTATGGTTGATTTGCTGACACAAGTTAGAGCATTGGACCAGCAGTTTCATTTATCCCCTCAAAATTAAATAAATTATTTTCAGAGTTGCCAATTTCTCAATGAAAATACCTTCCTCTGTGCCACTTGCACACCTCTGCCCCCTTATTACCTCTATGAAAAATGGGTCAACCCAGGAGGTTTGACACCTAATGCTACATGTCAGATGAATGAAACACAAATTGCTTCTTTTGATAATTTGAGGTTGTTGTTCCCATGTTGAGTGACCCACAAAGACCACCAGGGAGCTAGATTTGATGCAAACACATTATGGTCTATTGTTATGGACATGTTCAAATAATCCCAGGTCAAAACTCTTTGTTCTAGCACAGTGGAGGGTTATCAGCCCTGAGCCCCGAGGTGAAGGGGTTTTTAGAGAGAAGCCTACATAAGCAGGTTGCTCCATATTTTTGAATTCCAGGATTGGGCAAAGGGGTATGGGATATAGCAGCCATTGGCTATGCTTTCCAGCATGAACACAAGCCCTGATTCTTCTGGCTGAACTTTTGGTGCAAACCTAACTTTTTAATCTATTGGTTGTCAGTTGCACACCTAGATCTAGGCTCTTCCTGCAAGCACCAAATTCTCCTTTCACAAAACAAGGATTTGTAAGAATAAATCCATGCCTTTACAGAGGTATGTGCATGCAATAATTGACACTTGTTCATGTTTGCACTAGTATTGCCTGAAGAAAAAACCTCCAATGTTATCAAGGTAATTAAGCCAGCCACGCTAGTCATAGGAATATTCTGGGCCATTAAAACTAACAATGGCCCTGTTTGTGTCATGACAGCTTAGTAAATTCTTAGGCTCCTGGAAGATATCTCACAAAACAAACATTGCTTACAACCCAAAGGGACAAGTCATTGTGGAAAGAGCTAATAGAACTCTTAAGGAGCTCTTTGCAAAGTTTTGGCTTTGGCGGAAGTTCCTTTTCTCATTGATTTTGTCAGCTTTAATGAAGTTGGATTGAGCCCAGGATAAATGAACTGGAGATATTTACCTTGGGATACATCATTGACACTTGTCAGGTGGAGAGATTCCATTTCTCTCCAATTGCAGTCACCTGCCCCCCACATTGACTCAAGGTCAAGGGTACACTTGTGTTTTTGCCTAGGGTGTCACTACATCAATATTGGTGCCCTTCAGAGATGTTTGTTCAGCAATGGATCAAAAAACTGCCCATAAATGAAACTCTAGATGGGTAATGTATTTTCTCCTTGCTGTAGTAACTTTTCTCACTTTGGATAAAGATTTATGGGCACTTTTACCATTGCCCCCAACTATTTTACCTGTGACTATTGTCTTTTCTGCATTCCCAACTTTATTTACCATTAATATGAGATTGGAACTGCCTGTTATGAACCTGATAACTACAAGGCAGAGAGTAAAGAGTACATGACCCATGGAAGAAGTACTTTGTTGTACCCAAAGATCCTCTTCTAATAATTCCCATGTGAATTTATAGAAATGACCACAGGAGATTTTTATGAGACCTCCATCAGTGGAACTATGTTGGCCCTGGAAGTACTCACCCTTTTTTACATATTATAAATTTGTTAGAGGGCTCCAAAACAATTTGTCCATTATTAGCTCTATGTGCATATGTGCTCAGCTTTTCTATGTTAGTGAGCCTTCCTATTTCTTGGGAACATTGTCAACCAGCTCTATCTTCCGAATTCCTTCAGAATTTCCCAGTACAACCTGATACAAGTTATTATTTTTGAAATTATAATTATACACTGAGGTTATGGAGGCATACTTTGATAAATGCCTCAAAAATTACCATATTATGTAACCCTGAAAATATAGATGTGATATTATTATAGGCAAGTGGGACTTATGCAGCCCATTCATCTGTATTGATATGCATTTCTTGAAGTTTTTAAAAGGTGGCAGTTTCTATAAGGGAATCTCCCCTGAGAAACAAGATATAAATTGGGAAAAAAGTAAGATTATAACCAATTTACAAAATTAGTTGAAAAACCACCCCAGTTAGTATCTGGCCAAACAAACATCTTGCTAACTAACATCTCTACTATAATGTTCTTCACTGTGCTGGAGAAGTTTGCTTTCTAGCAGCTTGTGGATATTGAGAAATAGCTATATCAATAAGAGAACCAGCTGCCATTTGGGTCCCTGTTGTTAATGCTATTTATGCTATTATGCTATTACCATTATGGCTCAGACCCCAAATGACAATAATATTTAGAGAGAAAAGAGATTTTGGAATCATGACTGCCATTAACACTGCAATACTGCTAGCCTTAGGAGGGATAATAGCTGGAGTGGTCTCATTAACTCAAACTGCTGTCACAGCTGAGACCTTGAATCAAATAACAGCTCAATCTGCAAACAAGTCCTTAATCAATATCTCCATCATGCCATACATATATTATAGTAGCAAATTTATCTTATGGTTAAAGACATTTGAGACATATGCCATTATAGGCCTGTGATTCCAGATGTCATGTGATTTGTCTCACCCCCTATAGGGTCTCCAATATTTCATTGGAGAAAAATCAACTGGCATAAGATATAAAAAGGACTTGGCTAGATAAGTTTCTTAATTATTTTATCTTGTTTTGGTAACACATTTATTGATTAAATGTAACCAGGATGCCAGCTATGATCCTAGAAACTGATTTCCTGAGTAATGTATGGAACAATCTTAAAAAGTTGTTTGATTCCTTCTAAATCCTTACATTTACATTGTTGTGAGGAATGATGCTTTTAATATTTCTCTTTTTTAAGTGTCATCTACAGCATATTTGACAAAAAAATAAAAGCATCACCACCAAGGTGATGCTTCAGGTTTTAATGGCTCTTAGGTACCCAGAGCAAAGCATTACCTAAAGAGGTAATGCAGGTATGGCTTACTAAAATTAAAAAAAAACTCCTTCCTAAGCCCCATCACCCAAACTGTTCTCCAGATATGGTGCTACTTAAGAGTTGTTTTCAGAGATGGGTAAGAGCTAAAGCAAGACAGGCACAGTCCAAAACTCTGAGTCCTTCTGAGGTGTTGTCAAAGTACCCTGGCTCCCACTGAGAATGTTCCCTAAATTAAAAAAAAAACGAAAGAAAAAAAAGGTGGATATGCAATGGTTTCTAAGGGGCCCAGAGATCATTCAGGCCTCAGCCAGTATAAACTGGTAACAACTAGTGCCTTAAAACATGTGCTTCTAAGCATTTCTGAATAAGCCAAACAGGAGTCTGAGCCTGGAGCTTTGACAAGAATGGAACCCAGAAACAGCATTCACAAAACCAGCCAGAGCCTACTTCTCATAGCTGGAGAAATCAGAAAATCAATGACCTTTCCTCTGGCTGGGGGGAGGGGAAGGAGGGATGGTGAAAAAAGTATTTAAGGTCTTCCCCTCCATAATAAAATCAAACTTGCTTGTTCTTAGAGGCTATGTCCTTGCTTTCATGTCATCTTTCCCTCCTCCTTCAGAAGTAAAAGAAAGACCATGACCCCCCAACTCCTGACCACACACCAGGTCACACCTCAACCGTGCATGAGTTTTCAACTGGTAGTGAGAAATGTCTTGTTGGGGAATGTCTCTGCCAATATATAGTTATTGCATTAGATTTATTTTATATATGTATATATCTTAAGAGCCTTCTACTATAGTAGTTTTTGGTATGAATTTGATAAGTGAAGAAAGTAGACTTAGTTTAAAAAAACCCTCATTTTGTATTCCGTAGCTATTCTGTACTAAAATAGGGTTCAGTTTCACATTCCTGGCAGTGGCTTTCACAGTTCCAAGAAAGAAAGCCTATCTAAGGACACCTGGATGGTACACCCCTAAGGCAGGAAAAACCTGCCAGTCACCCCACCCATGTGGAGTCCAGGTCCAGGAATGTTAAGCTGTAAAAAGTCCCTAAGCATGAGTTCATTCACAGAACATCTGGTCAGGTGCAGGTGCAGAGAACAAGCTCCCTGCCTAGGCTTGTATTGCGCTGGTAATAAACTTTGCTGTTGCATTTTGGACATCTTTGTCTCCAATAGTCTCTCTGAATTATTGAGATTCAGGCACTACAATAAGAGTAGTGGGTATGTACACAAGAGGGCTGAGAAGAACGGAAGAGGAGTGGGGAAATAATGTAATTCTATTATAATCTAAAATTATTAAACAAAAATAAAGTTTTGAAGAAGAGAAGATTTTATATCTTGTGCTGTTATCAAAGAAATACTTGAAACTGGGCATAAATGTTGTATGAATATATATTTGTGTATATGATATTCTATAATAACTATGTATATAATTGTCAGAATTTAAACAGAGTCCTGTTGAAATGGTTGCTTCTGATTACCAGCTTTTCTCATAAGTTAAATGTAAAGAACCAGTAAAATTGGCCAGGGTGGGTTTTTTTTGTATTATGTTTGGATTATTCAATAAAAACTAATGAGTGGAATTTGATGTTTTGATTATTTAAACAAAAGTGGCCTAAGGATTTAATTCAGTAACAGAGTGCTTTTGGAGCAAGTACAGAAGTCTGTGTTTTGTCACAACAAATCCTACCAGAAGTTAAAAGATAATAAAGCTCATATTTTATGAAATTAAGTAGTAGAACAAAATGTATCATTCAGTCTCATCTATTTAGTGGGAAGTTTGTTGACTTCATATAGAGACAAAGAAGGATTCATAAAGACTAACTAAAGAGATAACTGTAATGTATTTTTGAATATTAGAAATTAAGAATAACTAATCAAAGCCACTGTCGATGGAGACACGTATGGCTTTTTGTTTTACCATATTCTTCAAACAACACCCAGTTTTTATGACATACTTCTTAAAATCAGTGACCTATAATTTAGGGATTTAAGTATCCCCTGAGGAGATCATTCCAGATACTAGCACATTTATTGTTTTTTTCCCCTAAAGTTCAAGATTAAATTCTGTTTCAAAAGATCTTATCTAGGCAAATAATGCCAAAATTTAATACCAAGAAATTACACAGGTATTTTTTATCCAGCTTTTTACATTACTGCCCAAATATCTTAGAAAGAGATCTAGTTTCTGAGTATTACTTTTCTTATCCCTATAATTTTATGGAAAATTATTTAAAGAGCAAAAACAAAGGAGCATCTGATTGACACCTTTCTGAACTTTGTCTTTTTCTACACATTTTTTCTTATAAAGTATAAAACTAAAAGAACAACTTAATTAAAGGTATGTCTTTCTATTCTTTCTTTGCTTCATCCTTTCTTTTTCATTTAATTTTTTTTTGTTTTCATTTTAGAGACAAGTTTCTCTTTACAGCCCTGGCTTCTCTGGAACTTGCTCTGTAGAATATGCTGTCATCAAACTCAGAGAGAGATGCAGCTTCCTCTGCCTTTAGAGTGCTGAGATTAAAGGTGTGTTATACCACCAACAGGCATAAGGCATGTCTTCTGCTCTCAAAGATCTGGATCACAGTGGACCTTCCTATGCTAAATTAAGTCAAAATGTCTCAAAAGTCAGCCCTCCAAGTTTGGGGTTTAGCAAATTTCAGATGCAGTCAATTGTCTATTGAAGAACATCCATCACAGTCCCCTTCTATTATAGAGAAGAGCTGGTAATTGTGATTGCTTGAATTGCATTATTGACATTCTTCCATTTGAAAAGAGATCATGAGGGAATATCCTATTATGCAGAAGAGACCTTTCTAGAAAATGGGTTTTCTTTTGCAAGCTTCAATTTTCTCTTTTTTTCTATATTTAAAATTTCAATTAAAATTAATCAGGAGAAGGATATTTTCTGATATTTAAATGTGTGTTTGGCATTTAAATATTTTATTTTTCTAGATGTTCACATTTCTATCTATATTTTGGAATTACTGTTATATTATTTAATATGATGCCTATGGTCAGTCCTTTTTTTCTTCTGCCCATATTTTGTAAATTTGATTCTTTAATAGTTTTCTCTTGGCTTTATATATCTTTCATTTTTCTTCATTTTTATCTTTGTTTTAGTTTTATTTTTTTCTATTTTTTTGCCTTTTCTTCAAGTCTTGTCAATGGTCTTCAACATAAAGTAGCCTATAATGAGGTTTTTCACAAACATTTTTACTCAATTTCTTCTGGCATTTCTTTATATTTTGTTTTGAAATATTTTCATTATTTTACATTTTTTTAAATGACTTTATCACATGTTCCCTCAGCTCCTTTGTATATGCAAGATCTTGTGATTTGATTTATTCTCCTGGAGAGGATGTGTGTCCTGTCTAATTATCAGGATAATCTTTAAATTCTTTTCTGATTAGTCATTGAACACATTCTGATTTAAGCCTATTACTGCAATATTTGGAATTGTGTTGGTTTGGTGTCTTTCTATTTTCTACATTTGTTTCTGCATAGAAATTTATAGGTCTATGAGTACAGCACTATCTTGTACTGTTCTTAATATTCTTTATTGATCTAGTAGATGTTGGTTTGAGAAAAATAAAATCTCCTTGCTGAATTTTGAAAAAAAAAAAAAAAACTAAAAGAACAATACACTTCTCAGCATTCTTTGCATATTCTTACTTTTATTTATTTACTTATAATCAATATTTGTGTATAAATTGATTGTATATGGTTTTGTGGATGGCAAAGTAATACATGTTCATAATTCTTATAGTTCAAAACAGAGATATACAAACTCACAATTTTAATATATAAATTATTCTCTATTCTAGAACAAATCCATACAGCATAAATACAGTTCTAAAATAATTCTGGACAGGTGGAGACTCATATTTAGTAGCCAGATTTGCTGTGCTAAATAATTTTATTCTCTACAAAGTAAAAGCCATGTTATATGCTAAGTTAAATATTGCTGCCATTGGATTAAAGTATTATTCAAATGAATGGTTATTTTTATGTGGCTAATATCTTATTTGGGTTGAGATTCAGTAATCTCCTTTGCTGTTTATTACACAAATATTATTTATCATTTTTAAACTCATATAATATTGGATTTTGAAACTTGAGGGTTTGTGGTAGGAGTAATAATGCCTTCAAAATATGTGCATGTTCTAATATTTTGGCAATGAAGACATGTAGATAGAAAAATCTCAGTCATGTTGGCACTGAGGCCATGCCCATCTAAGTGGCCTCTGTTGCATTTTGGGGTCATAGTGAGAGCTCACCCTGTGCTACTGCTGAGGACCATGTCTGGGTCTATGGTCCTGCAGCAGCAAGGTCTGAGTTGACATTATGAGCCTTGCCAGCAAAGGCTACACAGATGCTATTGGTCTTGTCCAAAATCTCTGGCCATCTTGATGTGTGAGGTCTATGCTTCTGCTGGGGTCATGCACATCTGATAGACCTTTGCTGCCACCTAGGGCTATGGTGAGTGAGTTCTGGGCTCTAGGCTACTGACAAAGGTTACATCTGGGTTCACTGTCTTATAGGAGCCAGGGTTCAAGGTGATATCTATGACTCCTTTTACCATTGAGGCCTAAGTGTATGCCCAGGGTCTGTTCAGCCACCTGAGACCATGTTGATATCCAGCAGCAATACTAATGTGGCTGCCCTGTTCTGCCATATAGGCCATAGTTACATCCAGACATAGCTACTGCTGAGGGCCATGTCTGAGTCCATATTCCTGTTGCATGTGGAGTCTATATTGATGTCCCTGGACAGTGTTGCCCCAGGTGGCAACAGGAGCCATGGGTGTTGGAATCTGAGGGCCAGGCTGAGTTTGCTCTGCCCTTTACTGGCCTTGGAATAGTTGGCTCTGCTCCTCATTGCAGCATTGCAGCAGGAGAGCTCATGCTCTCTACCCTCAAGGGACAGTTGGTCTACTTCTACTCAGGATAGATGGTACCATGCCTCACCATGAGCACTCGCTCCACCACTTCACTGAGAAGGGCAGTACTAGACACCTGTACTGACCAGCTCAACATTATTCAGGTCCTCATCCTGGGCCTTTAGTTGGTCCACACTAACATCTTGTCATTTATAACTTGCTAGAAAATGTCTAAAGGGACTGGGACTGTGGGAAATAGCTGTAGATTTTTTATGGCTCAGGGAAACAGCAGGATATCTGAGAGAAGTTTTGGTATGCTAAAGGCCAGAAGTTTTGAACCAGACCAATGACTCATTGCACTGAACATTTGCTGGTGGGGCAGATTGGACAAAAGAATATACTGAGTAACACACTGATGCTCCCAGATCTACTTGAAGAAATGAAGAGATATTGGAGAGTATGGAAAGACAGAGAATAGGAGGAGTTTTTTGTTTAGTTTATTTCTGTTTTTTTTTTGAAGTATTTTGAGGGGATATTGCAAGTGTAAGAGGCAGATATATACAGACTGGGAGGTGAGTCAAATTGGAGTCTGTGATGTGGAATTCCAAAAGAATCAATAAAGATTTATGTTATATAAACAAATAAACAACAACAACAATCTGAATAACTGGGGTCAGCCCCAAATATTATCAAAAGAATACTGTGTGATTATGCTTTTGTACATTGTAAATATTGGTTTAATAAAATGCTAATTGGTCAGTAGCTAGACAGAAATTAGTAATGAGGTAACTATACTAAGAAAATTCTGAGAAGTGAAAGAGGAACAGATGCCATGTATACACAAAGCAAATGAGATGAGAATGCTTCACTGAGCATGCCATGTGGCTGAACATAAATAGAAATATGAGTTTACTTAAAGTCTAAAAGTTAGCAAGTAATAAGTCTGAGTCATAGACTAAACAGCTTGTAATTAATATAAACATTTGTGTGAATATTTGGGTTTAAGCAGCTGCAGGGCTGTGAGTCTGGACCTCTCTGAATTTGGCTGGCCCAGAAAATTCTAACTACAAAAAATGCTAATATGCAAGCTGCAAAGAGATCATAGGAAGTAGTAGCAGATGTGATGATGAAGAAAGAACCCAGTAATTCTAGAGAGCAATCATGACTGAAGAAGTACAGGTAGATTCAATGTCTGAGAAGTCAAGAGAATGTTTCTCCCCATACAATCCAGAAAGAATCAGTGAGTGTCACTGTGAGTGCCTTAATTTTACTTTTTCAAATGAAAGTGATTTTAAATTTCCTTCAGAGCAGTACAGAAGCCAATCTGTTGTTTTATGCTAATAAGAATATGATACAATTTATACTATCCATCTATTCAATGATATGTCTTTTATGCTAAGCTTATCTCCCACATCTGCTTGGCAGTGTTCAGGGCTCTGGAGAACTTTATTTTAGAGATCTCTGGAGAGCAGAGTAGAATGTTAGGGTATTCAGTAGTTGGAATTCTGGCAGAAGTAATTAGGGATCTCTGCATCTCAACCAAGATTAATGTTTTTACATGTATCTTGAAGTAGGAGGTTGAGTTATAGTTCTAGAAGTGACTTTTATAGCTTTTATAATGAGCTAATCGTGTTCATACTTACAAGAAAACCACACACATATTTGTCCTTAATTCAGTTTTGCCTACATATGATTAGTCTTCAAATCTTGAACATGTGTTAAAGTATGAATTTATTTATCTCAATTATACCTTTGGAATCTGAACCTCTGGAAAGCAGATGAAGTTGACATCTTCATAACTGTCTTTCTGAGGCATGCTCCAATTATGGGGAATTAAAGGTCAATTAATAATTTCAGTGAGTGGAAACATACAATTTCAGTAGTATGTATGTTTCCTGGGCCCATTTGGGCCCGGAGGTTTTGGAACCTGGTCCATGGCGGCTTTTGTCTCACAAAGAAATGAATCAGACACTTATATACTTTATACTGTTTGGCCCATATCTTAAGCACATTACTAGCTAGCTCTTTCATCTTAATTCAACCCATTTCCATTAATCTTCCCACCACGTGGCTCAGCCCATACTTCTACATGTTCCTCCTTCGGGGGTCAGATGGCGACTGACTTAACTCCACCCTTCTCTTTCTACCTTCCTGTGCTCTGATACTCCACCCACTTCTATGGTGCTGTGCATAGGCCAAAACAGTCCTTTATTTACAGCATACAGAGAGCATTTCCACCACCAAAGCCTATCATGAACCTATTATTAAAAAGAAGTCATGTTCTCCTAATTGTACTCTAGTGCATATCAGGCAGCAAGTATGCACTCAAGAGCTCCTTTAATATAATAGAACAAAATTGAAGCTTAAAAGGTCTAGTGATCCCCACTAAAGTATAGAGACAACTACCACCATATATTTTATCATTAATTTTTGAAGTTTCTTTAGTGATAAAGACATCATGTTGTGGAAATAAGTATGTAACATAAAAGAAGTTTTTACCAAGCTACTGTTTGATTACTCCTGTTTGTGTTTAAATCATAAACTTGCTGAAATTTAGGTATGTTTTTAAGCCAATGCAATATTAGCAGTAAAAGAAATCATGACATAGCATCACTATTTACAGAGCTGCTGTTAGCTATCACAGTGAAACAGAAGAGGGTACTCATTCTCATGGAAGGGAAACAGTGTTAACTGCTGGGATGAAGCCAATCTCAGAAAGTGGAATTGTTTCTTTATAATTTTTAACATTTTTGACAAAATAAAATAACATAAGGTAAACAAAACCCATCACATCAAAGTTGAACAAGGCAAACCAACTGAAGGAAAAAAACATCTCCAAACACAGTATCAGGGTTCCACTCGCTCATACATCCAGGAATCCCATAAAAATTACCAAACTGAAAGCTATAATATATATGCAGAGAAACTAGTGCAGTTCCATGTAGGCTCTTTGCTTATTGCATTAGTCTCTGTGAGGTCACAATAGTTTTGCTCTATTTATTTAGAGGTTCTTGTTTTCCTTGTGTCCTTATATACCCTGGCTACCACATTCATTCTGACTCCTCTTCCTTGGGGTTTCCTGAACTCTGATGGGAGGGATTTGATGGAGCCACCTTTTTTTTTTTTTTTTTTTGAGCACTGAGTTTTAAGGTCTCTTTCTCTTTGGTATATATGTATAATATCTAGCAATAGGTCTCTGTATTTGTTCCTGTCTGTTGCAGGAATTAACCTCTCTGATAATGGCAGAATAAGGCATGGATCTATAAGTACAGTAAAAGAACATTAGGAATATTTTATTATTATTATTTTTAGATAAGTTTGGCTTTATCCTAGGTGTCTGGGCTGCCTAGTTTTCTTGGTTTTAGTTACCCAAGCAGTGTTGGGTATGGGTTCCATCTCTTGGAGTAAGTGTTAACTCAAAGCAGACATAAATTAGTTACTCCCAGAAGTTTTGTGATACCAATAGCTTAGTGTATTTTGTAGGCAGAACAGAGGTGTTTATATTTCTTTTTTGTATTCGTTATAGTACATTCTAGTACCAAAGACACTAGAATGTAGGGGTGAAGTTTCCATGTTGGAACCAGCTTGACCACTACATGTTTAGTAAGTTGTGTTTTTGTTGTTATCAGCAATGAGGCCTTGTCAGTTTGTAGAGAGCAAACTATTGCATTGGCAATAGTCTGAGTTATTTTGGTATTTTCCTGGGACCCCTTTGGCCAACAACTCAATTAGATATAACCCATTAATCATACTGAGAACTTTATTTTGTGATAAAACATGGCCATTTGGGGTTTTGTCTCCCTCATTTTTTGGATACTTTATTGGGGTTAGCTTCATATAATTTAGGAAATATTCACTGCACTAAATTTTCCTACATCCCTTCATATTCCCCTCAATTTATGCTATCTTTCTATGCATTCTATCCCTCAGCTCTATCTTCTATAACCTTCTACCTGATACCCTACTTTTCATACCACCCAGGTCCAGTCCACAGATGAAATCTATGTGTTTTCCCCTCCCAGGGAGATCTTATTATTCCCTTAGTCCTTTCTTCTGTTCTAACCTCTTAGGGATTGTATCATCATTATAATTTGGTTATCATTTATTAAAAGTCTAATATGCACATATAAGTAAATACATACATATTTATTTATATCTGAGTTACCTTTCTCAGGATGACTTTTTTGTTCTATTTATTAGTGTGCAAATTTCATAATGTAATTTTTAATAGCCAAGTATGTTCTTTTACAGTATTTTTCTCAAACTTTATATAATAATATATTAAAAGTTTTATTTTAATAATGTTTCTCATAAACATACTATCATCTAGGTTTGCATGTGTTTCTATTCTGTTGCTTTCTTATAGAGATTTAGTCAAGTTTCTGCAGTTGAATGTGACTCTGGCCCTCATGCATCATGAGTCTATTAGTGTGAGGATAACAGTGGAGGAATGGAAAGAAAGATCGATTGTGTCTTCTGCTGGTCAGGGATTGGGTGATTGTGAGCAAGATGCAACACAGAAATGTTGGCTAGAAAATGGAAACTGTCTCCTTGGTTCTTATGCACAAGAGAATATTAGTCAGAATCAATGAATTTATGAAATTCACAAGCAACTATTCAAAGAAATAAATATTACTTACTTTTATAAGTCCAACCTAGCTTTGAATTCTTAGATGTATGTATTTAAATTGATGCATCTATAGATATAAAGTGATGGGGAGAAGAGAGAGTGACTGGGAGGGGCAGGAAGAAGAAGGGAGTTTGAACAAGGGGACACATGGATAAAAAATATGACTTTATTCATAATAAAAAATCAAAAGAAAAGTTAGTAAGAGAATATGGCAGGAATTATAAGAGAAGAAGGATAGAACACAATATGAAGATAAAAAGGGTAATAATGAAACATGAATGGAAAAATTAAGTGGAAAATAGGATATGTTGAGAAGAGCATATGAACAGGGACAACTAATATTAAAGAACTTTGAAAATGCCATGTGGAATCCACTACTTTCTAAGTTCCATATATATGAAATATTTATAAATATATAAAAAAAATAAAAAAATAAAGCCAACACCACCAACAACAAAATAAAACCAAAAAAAAGAGAGAGAAATGTTTATAAATGTTTAGACGGAGTTACTCTTTAATGGGGAGGTTGGCAACATCTTTTGCAGATAAAAGAGTCTATCAAATAAAAAGTTAGTATCTGGTATAGGTTACATTTTTTAGAGTTATTATTCAGGAGGTTCCCATCAAATTCTCTCCTAACAATACAGGCATTGCCATTGCTCTTGTTTATCATGCAGAACTTGGTAAGACCATATTTCTCTAGAAGTCATATACTTGAGTCATAGAACATGGAGAAATAAAGTTGGTAAGGAAACAGAAATTTCATTCCAAGTGGCTAGCACCTTAATGATGATTCTGGCAAAGAAAAGTCAACAATATTCTTAACCCATCTGTCTTACCCTGTGAGCTATAATAACATCTACTTTGGGGTTTTAGTTCCATCTGGGAACCAGACATTTAAATTCCCAAGACTTATGGAGAATATACCATTTAAATCTCCATACCTAGCAAGCTATATGCTATGGTGTAAAAAAAAAAGCATGACTACCATGGGAGTACTTAGTCATTGTCTGAGTAGATTTAAAGCCTATTCTGCAAGATAGCATGCTTTCCTGGTACTCTTACCTAAGTCAAATACCCATGACTTATCAGGTTTGTATCCAGGAGAGTATCTAAAATTATTATTTTGATAAATAAACATAGTCATAAGCTGTCCTCTAAGTTCTTATATTTATATCCATTAATTACTGCTTCTCTTAGCTCTCATCAGAGGAGCTTACTTTGGGTGATTAATAAGGAGATGGTAACTAAAGAAAAACCCCTGACTTGCTGACCATAAAGAAATGAGACTGAAGTGTTCTGTATTTTATCTGCATTTTATCATATTCCTTCTATGTAAGTCTCAGGTATCATTATGAAAAAAGTGGAAAGGATTATGAGAGCCAAATCTAGTCAGTGCTGTGGAATTATCCATTTGTACATGTGAATATGTATTGCTGTCATTGGTTTAATAAAGAGCCAACTGGCCAACAGCTAGGCAGATAAAGGTTAGGTGGGAGAGCCAGCTTGGGAGAATGCTGGGAAAACGAAAGGTGCATTTGCCAGTCAGACACAAAGGAAGGAGGAGATAAACATGCCATGCTTTAAAAAAAAAAGTACATGTAGAGTATAGGTAAGAAATATGGGTTAGTTTAAGTTCTTAAGAACTAGATATTAAGAGTCCTAAGCTATTGTCCAAGCATTTATAATTAATGACCAGTCTCTGTGCGGTCATTTGGGGAGGCAACTGGCAGGGCAGAGCTGATTGGTGGGAAAGGTAAAGTGTACCAACAAAACATTTGCAGAACAATATTTGAAGAACATGACAGGGTTGTTGCATACATGCAGTCCCAGTGACTGTAACTGTATGTACAAGATCTTCATTAGATGGAGCCAGACAAAATACCAATATAGATATGTGTGGGGAATATTGCAATTGGCCACAAGAGACATATGTTACAAGTTTCCAGGTTGGAGTCTGTGGCTTCTGGGGTACCATGTTCCTTTCAGTTCCTGAGAAACTGAAGTACTCTACTCCCTCAGGCTGTAAAGTACTCAAGCTGCCTTATGCTTCTGTGCATTCCCTAGAATTCAGGAATGCATATGGACATTTAACGAAGCAATTAGCCTTAGACATTAATTTCATATACTTACTATAGCTTACAAATGTGACTGTATCCCTGCAACTACAATATTATTGATTTTGGCAACAACTATTATATTCTGTTTCTAATAAGGGAATGCAACATCTGATTACTTACAATAAATTTGTCACAGTATCATTCTTGCTGTGACCACTCCAATTATTGCCTAGAAAAGATTAATTTCTTATATGGACCATAAATCATGAGATGCTGGCCCAGTAGATAAGCACTAGTGCTTACAGATAAGAAATGGTACTTATGAATGTATTGCTGTAGTTGAGGATCTATTATAATTGATAGCTACTAGGAAAGTGGGAGTCAGTTTTCTTCATTGATGCAGCTCCCAAAGACCACCCATATTCATGTAGATTGTATTATATCCAGAAAGATATAGGCAACACTAAATTGACCCAATAAGTATTTTAAAAGTGCTCCCACAAAGGTGTTGGGTAGGAAATTAACCAACAGGCATGGAGTTGTATTTGATTATAGCACCATATATGTGTAAAAGAAATGCTCAAAGAATGAAACTAAAGAAAAGTCATAGAAGGGTATCTTGATTAAAACATTTTACATAATCTACTTCTTGATCCTAGATTCCCAAACAGAGGTATCTTAGGTTCACAAAGCTATCTTTATTTTTTGCCCAGATTTTGTGACAATTATTTATTCATCAGAGTTGATAGAAAGTTTGTGAATTTTATATTGATCCAATGTTGTTACTGTAATATGATAAATGAAGTATGGTAAACATTGTATAGAAAAGAAAAAAGACTTGCTCTCTTGTGGGAGAATTGTTCAAACTCCCAATTCATTGTGCCAATAAAGCCACTTGAAATCAAGAATGGAGCAGCAATTGGCTGACAGAGATTACTCATAGATATGTTGGTGGACTGAGGAAGTTGGGGACTAAAAACCAGGACATGTGTTATATTAAGAATAGGTTTTGTTTTTGTTTCCACAAGAGATGATGCCATCAAGCCTGATAAAGATTAGATTTGTACAGGAGAGACTTATTGATTTAGAAAGGTGATAGTTAATTAACTGCATGACCATTCTACCTAAATTAATTCATAAGACTAACAAATGATCAGACACATCCTACCAAAAAAAGAGAGAATTTCTCATAGTTTGAGTTTGGGCAGGGTTTTGCTTTTGTCTTTCCAGAATAATAAAAACATCCAATTAAAAAATATGAAGACCACTGGACAAGTAAAACATCTGACAAAGGACAAAACATTCATAGAAAATGTCCTCCTAAAATAAATTTGCTTAATAGTATAACATATTTCCAACAGAAAAATATTATAAATCTTCCCAAATGTTTCTATTGTCCTTTACAGGCATATAAGGCAAATAGTCTTTGTAGTCCCAACTCAGTTAAAATTTAAAGCTGGCTTTGGATTTGAACGTGGCTCTCTTCTTTTATAAACTCAAACATGTTTGTTAGAGACAAATCTGAAATTTCTGTTTCATATCAGAAAAGCCACCTTGTATGGGACAGAAAAAAAACAAAATTAAGTGATTATTGTACATTCATAACATTGATGGTTTTATTTTGACTTCTCAAAACTTTTCTTAAGTTATAAATATAATCTCAAAACTTATAAGATTTATATATATATATATATCTGTATATATGTCTATAAAATTTGCAAAATAATATTAATGGTCATATAAAGTTCTAATTTTAGAATGTCTTTATGTAGGTTCATATAAATGATTTGGGTCTTGAATCTAAAAATTGTTACTAATAATTAAGCTTGTGTATACCAAATGTATTTAATAGATTGTGGTCCTATACCCTTTCTGAGGTCTGCTGCATATAACATTTAAGATACTTGGGTTTTCTAAAGTGATCCTTGACTAATCTTACCAGCAAACTTTAAGGTTTCTAAAAGGATGTTACACACCCCCAATGATGAATCCAGCTGGATTATGGTAATGCCACTAAATTGATAAAAACACCAATCACTAATTATTGTTGGGCTACATTCTGCTCAGGAAAACTTCACAGTGGTGAACTAAGATAGCCCAGATTCTATCACTCCAGTTAGGACATTACGAAAGCCTTATTCTACCCCATCACAAAAAGAGTGCTGGAGAATAGCAAACACTTTTAGGATTTGATATGTAGTTCAATTTTTTCAGAGTCCTCTAAAGATGTCATAGACCACAGATAACAGAAAGTTAATTTAAGAACAAAATGCCCAGGTCTGGAAAGACGGGGATTGATTACAAGTTGTTATTAGTCATGGCCACAGAAAAAACTCAACAAAGAAAATTATATACAGAGAAATTATTTTGAAAAAAAATGGTGGCATAAAAACAGATCAATTGAATAAAATTCAAGAGCCTGACATTAACCCATACACCTAAGAACCCCTAATTTTTGATAAAGAGGCTGAGAATATTAAATGGAAAAAAGATAGTATCTTCAACAAGTGGTGTTGGCATAACTGGATGGTAGTGTGTAGAAAAATGCAAACAGATCCAAACCTATCACCTTGCACAAAACTCAAATCCAAGACCTCAACATAAACCAAGCCACACTGAACTTGATAGAAAAGAAAATGGGAAATACTATCCAACAAATTGACACAGCTGACCACTTCCTAAATATAACACCAGTAGCACAGACCCAAAGACCAACAATCAGTAAGTGGGACCTCCTGAAACTGAGAAGCTTCTGTAAAGCCAAAGACACAGTTAATAAGACTAAATGACAGCCTAAAGAATGGAAAAAGATTTTTACCAACCCTACAAGTGACAGAGGATTGATTTCTAAATATATAGAGAGAAGTCAAGAAACTAGTGCCCAAAAACTCTAGATGACTCAATTAAAAAATGGGGTTCAGACCTAAAAAGGAAATTCTCAGCAGAATTACAAATGGCTGAAAGGCACTTGAAACATCTTTAGCCAGAAGAGTAATGCAAATCAAAACAACTTTGAGGTACCACCTTATACTGTCAGAATGGCTATGATTAAAACACAGATGACAGCCTATGCTGGAGAGGATGCAGAGTGAGAACACTCCTCCATTGCTAATGGGAGTGTAAACTTGTTCAGCAACTCTGGAATGCAGTATGGCAGTTTCTCTGAAAACTTGGAATCAATATCCCCAAGGATCCAGAAATACTACTACAGGTCATATACCCTAAAGATGCACAGTCATACTCCAAAGGCATTAGCTCAGTTATGTTCATAGCAGCATTATTTATAATAGCAAGAACCTGGAAACAACCTAGATGTCCCTCAACTGAAGAATGGATTAACAAACTGTGGTACATCTACACAATGGAATACTACTCAGCAGTAAGAAAAAATGATATCCTAAAATTTGCAGGCAAATGGATGGATTTGGAGAATATCCTCCTGAGTGAGGTATCACAAACTCAGAAAGAGAGGCAGGAGATGTACCTACTCATTTGTGGACTTCAAAAAAAAAAAAAAAAAGATGTCATTGAATACAAGAGCTCAAGGCTAGAACATAGCAAAATGACACAATGTTTCATTCCTGCATTGATGGCCTCTGGCAGGGGTGTGGGTGAGGAAGTTCTTTTTTTTGTTTAAGGGACTGGCCCCAGGGTGTTTAATTATGCTCCAGTAAATAAATGAGCAGCATGAATGGGCTTTTATTGTAAATGGGGAGTTCATAAGAGTGGGTTTGAAATTGAGAGGACTGATAACTGAGTTTGATGAGGTTCATGATGTAAAATCTCCAAATAATAATAAAAAAATGAAAAGGGGGAAAATATAGATCAGTAGCTGCTTTTTTAAATTTGTGTGTAGATTAAAAAATCTCCTCTTTAACCTATCATTTTTTATAACCCCTTCTTTGTACATCTTAAAAAGCTTTGAAGGCTGCACAATAAAAATTTCAAAATATTGATATAATATAGATAATGAATTTAAGGTATGGTGACATTGACTTCTTGGTGACAGTTTGAAGACAATTAAATAAAGAAAATTTGATTTATTTACCAGCTACAGACAAATCCACAGATAAAGGCATGTTAATTCATTATAAATCTTAAGTCTTGCATTACATTAATATTGTGTACCTAGAAAGAAAAAGAACTATGATGGTATGTTATATATTCAATAAAAACAGTCTGGAGTATCAGAAGAGATCTACCCATAATCAATCCAGTAGGATCAGAGAGTGGTAACTCACACCTTTAATCCCAGCATGGGCAAAGAACAGGAGTTCTACACCTGACCATGCATAATGACCTATACCTTTAATCCTAGCAGATCTGAGTTTGAGGCCAGATTGGTTTACAGAGGGAGTTCCAGCTCCCAGACAGTCAGTGGTAGTGCCATGCCATTAATCCATAACTCCAGAGACAGTGATCTTTCTTCGTTTATGTGATTTCAAGGCCTAATGAATGATTGAAGAAGGTATTTAAGGCTGGCATAGAAAGACAGATTCAGGCTGTAGAAGCTATGAATAGTGAGGCTGAGGAAAATGGAAAATAACTGGGTGACATTTGACTGTGGTGTTTTCTATCTTTGGTATTACAGCCATTCCACAATATCTGGCTCTGAGTTGTATTTATTACAAGCAGGGTGGAACAGAGAATTATATGGAGGAAGGGAGATAATAAAACAAAAGACATGATATGAGTGACATTGAGGAGAACAGTGGGAAACATGATGACTGAAAACAAGGTACAGTGACACATATGCATGAAATTGACATAATGGTGCCCATTTCTTGCCATACTAATCAATTCACTAAAAACAAAAGGAATAAGGAAAAAGGAATAAAAAAATAAAGAAAGGATGAAAGAGGGAGACTAAAGAAAAGAAAAATTAGAACATAAAAGAATGTCAGGTGCCCAGGTTTCATTATATTTGATGAATGATATACAGGAAAACTAGCAATAACATTACCATATGGTGTTTACCAAAATTGTATGCCCCAAGCAGAACATGTTGGAATGCATAAAAATATCATTATGTTTTTTGAAAGAAGTTTTGTAAAGGTAAATTTTAACATTGCACTAAATGGGATTACTAGGGTTCTTGTATTCAAGATGAGGAAATTTAATTCCTATATTTTGCCAAAGAGACTTAAGAAACCATTTCTTCTTATGGTGAAAGTTGTTTCTTCCTTACATAGTTGAGAGTTAAAGATGTTTTTAATTGTGCAAAAGCTCTGGAGGAGCAGTGTTCTTCTATTGAAATGTCTGCCTTTTAAATTACTCATGCCAAGGAGTTTAACCATAAAGGCCAATGACATTTGCAATGGGCACTGCATTTGCCCCGGTGTTACTAACTGGAAATGCCCTTACCTTTAAAAGTTGTTATTGCCTTTAAAAACTTGAAATTTTAACTTTAGAAGTGTGTATATAGAATTTTTTACTGGATGATCTTAGAAAAATGCTCTACCAATAAACCATAGTTCATTTTTCAGAAGAAAGAAATCTGCTATGTTTCACAAATTAGGAAACAAAAAAGAAAAATGTGGGAAGTGGGGGAATTAGATGTTCCAAAATCATTTTATCACAAAAAGTTCTTAGCGATTACTCAAATATATCTTAGTGCATGGAATGGAAAAAATCATTTATATTCTGATTTCTGATTATATCAAATAGTGCTATCCTCCTTAATACTGACTAATTTTCCCACTTCTCACATTTTTTCTTTTGTTTTCTTATTTGCGTTAAAACTTCATGTTTTTAAAGGCAATAACAACTGGTAACTGAAGAAGATAAAGATGATAAAGAGAAAGAAGATAAAGGCATAACATGTTAGTAACATCAGGGAATATACAGTTAAATTTGAGTGCAGCATTCTCATCCATGCCTTTTTCTACACTTGTTTGTATATATGAGTGTGCCTGAGGTGGTAAAAAAATACTTTTTTATTGTTTTACTCCTCTTATAATTCTGGCTGTGTCTCTGAGATCTCTTCAGTACCCTCCCTTGGGCCTATGACTTGTATCAAGCTATATTCAAGAGCTTATCTGATATAATCAAATTGATCACTTCAACTCCTATCCTCCATGTCACATATTTTGCTCAACATACTAATTAGTCAATACAAATTTATTAAAAATTTTTGATTAGGTGTTGTAAATAGTTCTCTCCCATCGACTAGTTACCAAATAACACTGAGAGGTTTATATCAATAATAAATGTTTGGCTGATGGCTAAGGCTCATTACTAGCCAGCTTTAAAATTTAAATTAACCCACATCTATTCATGTGTGTGTTGCCAGGTGGCCCATGGCTTACTGGTTCTTTCAGACCTTGCTTGTTGAGAAGTTTACAGCATCTGCTCTGACTGTGCCATTTTTCATCTCTGTCTTTAGTTTGAATGTACCACCTAACATTATGTTGCCTGGTTATTGGCCAAAACACCTGTATTTATAAACCAATAAGAGCGACACATATTCACAGTGTATATAAAGTCCTTTTTACAGCAAAATCCTACTTGCTTCTTGGGCCTTGGAGGCTAATGATGTTATAGTAAAAGGACTTATTCTCTGTTTCTTCTTAGTTTACTTGTCAATGCCTTTGTTTCCCAAGTTTATTTTGTTGTTCTTTGAGTATGTATGTATGGATTTAATATTTTTGCCTTAATGCTTTCAGTTTTCCTTTTTCTTCTCCCCTTAATGTCTGTTTCTTTCTCTCACTTCTCTATAACCTTCCAACTTTCTTTTCTTTCTGTGCTCCATATTCAATTTAGGGCTTTGCACAGTCTTTGAAAGCACTCTATTAAGAAATTCTAAAAACTATTGATACAGTTTTGAATGTTCTATTTCATATATCATGCCATCATGAAGTCTCTAGGGTATTCTGGATTCTATCTACTTAACTGAGCAGAATAATTTCTAGAATATCTTTTCCTATGTCATTCAAAGATAGATCTGAAGAGGAAGGACATTTGAGTGAGATTTATTCACAACATATAAAAGAAGCACTTGTCCAATAAATTACAAGCCCAGAAAATCTACCAATAAACATATTGATTTCTTAGCATTGATGTGCCAGCTTACTATTTGGTGGTAGCAATTTCTTGATTATGCTTGATCTTATTCAGTTTTTCTCCCATATGCAGGTTCTGTGTGCATTGCATCTCGGCATATACGGCAGTTGCTTCTGCATATCTCTATCACTATAGTTGAATATAGTTTTAGTTTCTCTTCTCATAGCATCATTTGCTTTGTGGACTCGAGTTTATCATTACTCTAAGTATGTTATATCTATTTTTTTTCTTTGCAAAAACTTGGTTTATTTGATTTCTAGCCATCTGACACACAGCACTCAAACAGAGGCAATAAATTCTTACATGTTCTTTCCTATAGCAAACTGAATTGCATAAATAGTAATAATGCCAGAGCTCTCATTTTAGGCTCTAGCACTTATCCTATATTTCTGATTGAACCTTGATTTATGAGTTAGTACCATAAATAGAGATACCTTGAACAAAACTCTAAAGTAAATATGACTAAGTTTCAGATGAGCACTGAAGTCCACTGGAGGGCATTGAGAAGAAGAACAGTGGATTATGACAGTCCTTTGGTAATTTGGGCATGTTAAAACACAAGTGAAAAGTAAGATTTGAAATTGGAGATAGAAAAACTTGGTAGTATTGTATTTGAGGAGGGGAGCAATTGCTCTCCATCCCTTTCCTACTCCCAATCCCTCCCACTCAGTCTTCAGCTTCTCCCTTCCCGAACCACCATCCCATCTCCCGAAACAGCAAGAAGTCCCAAGATGGGTCAGTTCAGTGTGGTACATTCACTTTAGGCAAATATGATTTCCTCATCCTAATATCAAGATTGAGTTAGGTGTTTCTCTGAAGGGAATGAGCTCTTCAGTGCCAGCCCACACACAGAAACCTAGTCTGATCCCTCTCCTCAAGGCTCCACATACTGCCCATGTCAATCAATAGTTGCCTTCATTGGAGAGCCTAGATTCTATTCCTGATAGTTCCACAGTAGTTCTTCTTGATTCATTGAGCTCCTCAGAGTGGGGGCTGGGCATGGCTGTAGGAATTTTCTTTATAATGTCTATCCTCTTGCTCACACAGACCCTCATCCCCCACTTTAAGCTGGATCCAAAGCTCAGCCAAGTGCTCAGCCATGTATGTCTGCCTCCACTTTTATTCATTGTTGGATGTAGGTTTTATGATGATGCTTAGGGTGGTTATTCATTTGATTATTGGGCCAATGTTGTCTAGGCACCACCTTAACTATTGGTTGGAGACATAGCCAGGAATATCCTGTGAGTTTTTGGTGGTTTCACTAGTACTCAGTCTCCTGCTAACACTACGTTGGCCTCCTCTATTAAGATCTCTATCTCTTTTTTCTCCCTCTTTTTTGATCCTCCCACTCAATCATCTCCTTCTATCATGATATGTTCCCAACTCTTCTTGGTTGCAAATCCTTATGCTCCAAATTAACTAAGAAGATCTTCTTTGCTTACTCTTCATTGGAATATACCTGGATCTCCCTCTTAAGTTCCTTCTGATTCCAAGCTGTTTAGGGATTGTGGTTTGCAGCTTGGGTGTTCTTTGCTTTTTGTCTAAAATCTGCTTATGAATGAATACATCCTGTCCTTATCTTTCTGGGCTTGTGATAGCTCACTCAGGAGAATATTCTCCAACTCCATCCATTTGTCTGCAAATTTTAGGATGTCATTTTTTTTTTCTGATTAATAGTACTCCATTGTGTAGATGTACCACAGTTTGTTAATACAATCTTCAGTTGAGGAGCATCTAGGTTGTTTTCAGGTTGTTGCTATTATGAATAATGCTGCTAGTTGAGTTAATGCCTTTGGAGTACAAATGTGCTTCACTTGTGTATATGCCCAATAGTGATATTGTTGGATCATTGGGGAGATTGTTTCCCAGTTTTCTGAAGAAGTGCCATACTGCACTACAGAGTGACTGCACAAGTTTACATTCCCAACAATAATGGAGGCTTGTTCTCCTTGCTCTTCATCCTCTTCAGTGTAGGCTGTCTTCTGTGCTTTTGACCTTACCCATTATGACAGTTGTCTCAAAGTTGTTTTGATTTGCATTTCTCTGATGTCTAAAGATGTTGATCAGTTTTTTAAGTGCCTTTTAGCCATTTGTAATTCTTCTGTTGCAAATTTCCTTTTTAGCTCTGAACCCCAATTTCTATTTGGATTATTTAGGGTTTTGGCTCTAGTTTGTCAAGTTCTCTATATATTTTAGAGATCAGTCCACTGTCAGATATAGAGTTGGTGAAGATCTTTTCCCATTCTCTAGGCTGTTGGCTTGTCCTATGACATTGTCCTTGGCCTTATAGAAGCTTCTCAGTTTTAAGAGGTCTCATTTTTTAATTGTTGTTCTTAGTGTCTATGCTACTGGTATTATATTTAGGAAGCGGTTACATATGCCAATGCATTGGAATGTATTTCTCACTTTCTGTTCTATTAAGTTAAATGGAGCTAGATATATGAGGAGGTCTTTGATCCACTTGCATGTGAGTTTGGGGAAGGGTGACATATTTGGATCTATTTGCATTCTTCAACATACTGCTATCCAGTTGTACCTATACCATTTGTTGAGGATACTGTTTTTTTTCCATTAAATATTTTTTGTCTCTTTGGCAAAATAAAATGTTTATGGGTATGTGGGTTAATGTTGGGGTCTTCATTTCAATTCCATTGATACATAAGTCTGTTTTTATGCCAGTACCTGGCTGTTTTTATTGCTGTAGCTTTATAGTATAGATTGAATTCAGCGATAGTTATATCAAATAAATTTTTTTTATTGAGCAGGATTGTTTTGGCAATCTTGGGTTTCCTATCATTCCATATGAAATTGAGTATTGTTCTTTCATGGTCTGTCAAAAATTGTTTTGGGATTTTGATGAATCTTTCATTGAATCTGTAGATTGTTTTTTGGTCGAATTCCCATTTTTACTCTGTTGATCCTACCTATTCAGGAGCATGGGATATCTTTCCATTTTCTGATATCTTCTTTAATTTCTTTCTTTATTACTTAAAGTTTTTGTCAAACAGATCTGCTTCTTCTTTGATTAGAGTTAAGCAAAGATATTTAATGCTATTTGCAAGTATTATAAAGGTAATATATGTCTTATTTCTTTTTTCAGCCTTTTTATCTTTAGAATATAGGAGGGCTATTAATTTTTTTTGAGTTAATCTTGTGCCTTCTACATTGCTGAAGGTGCTTATCAGCTGTAGAATTTCCTTGGTATAATTTTGGGGGTCGTTTATGTAAACAATCATATCTTCTGCAAATACAGATAACCTGGTGTATTTCTTTCTGATTTGAATTTTGTTTATCTCCTTTTGTTCTCTTATTGCTTTAGTTAGAACATCGAAAACTATATTTAATAGATAAGGAGACAGAAGACAGCCTTGTCCTGTTACTGATTTTAATGAGATTGCTTTGAATTTTCCTCCATTTAGTTTGATGTTGGCTGTTGACTTGCTATATATCACTATTATTATATTTAGGCATTTTCTATGTACTCATGATTTCTCCAGGACTATTATCATGAAAGGGTGTTGGATTTTGTCAAAGGCTTTTTCAACATATAATGAGATGACCATGTGTTTTTTTTCTCTTTCAGTTTGTTTGTATGATGGATAACATTCATAGTTTTTTTTATGTTAAACCATCCCTGCATCACTGTAATAAAGCCTACATGATCCTGGTGGATGATTTTTTTGATATGTTGTTGGATTCAATGTGCCAGAATTTTATTGAGTATATTTGCATCAATGTTCATGAGGGAGATTAGTCTGTAGATTTCTTTCTTTGTTGCATGTTTAAGTGCCTTGTGTGTTAGAATGATTGTGTTCGCATAAAAAGGGGTTGGCAATGTTCCTTCAGTTTCTACTCTATGGAACAGTTTGAGGAGTATTGGTGTTAGCTCTTCTTTAAAATGTCGTGTAGAATCCTGCACTGAAACCACATGGCCCTCGATGCTGTTTACTTAGGAGACTTTTAATAACTGCTTTAATTTTGGGGGTGGGGTATATGTCTGCTTAGGTAATTAATCTGATCTTCATTTAATTGTGGTAGATGGTACCTGTCCAGAAAGCTGTCCATTTCTTCTAGGTTTTGCATTTTGGAGTATAGATTTTCAAAGTATGACATGATAATTCTCTGGATTTCCTGGGGGTCTGTTGTTATGTCCCCCTTTTCGTTTCTGATTTTGTTGATTTGAACACTCTCTCTCTGTTTTTTGATTAGTTTGGCTAAGGGCTTATCTATCTTGTTAACTTTTTCAAAGAACCAACTCTTAGATTCATTGATTCTTTGTATTGTTCTTTTTGTTTCAATTGTATTGATTTCAGCTCTAAGTTTGATTATTTCCTGCCATCTACTCCTTCTAGGTGAGTTCATTGCTAATTGTTCTAAGGCTTTCAGTTGAGGCGTTCGGTCTCTAGTGTGGGATTTCTCTAGGTTTTTCATGTAGGCATCTAGCGCTATGAATTTACCTCTTAAGACTGCTTTCATTGTGTCAGACAAGTTTGGGTACTTTGTGGATTCATTTTCATTAAATTCTAGGAAGACTTTGATTTCTCTCTTAATTTCTTCCTTGACCCAGAGATGGTTCAGCTGAGTGATATTTAGTTTCCATGAGTTGGTAGGCTTTCTGTGATTTTTGATGTTGTTGAACTCTAACTTTAGGCCCTGGTGGTCCGATATGTTACAAGGGATTATTTCCATTTTTTTGTATCTCTTGATATTTGCTTCATGACCAATTATGTGGCCAATTTTGGAGAAAGTTCCATGAGGAGTTGAGAAATATGTATATTGCTTTGCGTTTGGGTGGAAGCTTCTGTAGATACCTATTAAATCCATTTGCATCATAACCTCTTTTAGACTCCTTATTTCTCTGTTGAGTCTCTGGTTGACCTATCCAGGGTTGAAAGTGGGTTATTGAAGTCTCCCACTATTAGGGTGTAAGAATTGATGTAGCATTCAAGCTTTAGCAATGTTTCTTTTACATAGGTAGGTGCCCTTATATTAGGGGCATAGATATTCAGGATTGAAATCTCCTTTTGACCGTTTTTTTCCTGTGATAAATAAGTAGTGACCCTCTTGGTCCCTTTTAATTGCTTTTAGCTTAAAGTCTACTTTGTTAGATATTAGGATTGCAACCCCTGCTTCTTTCTTAGGACCATTTGACTGGAAAATCTTTTCCCAACCCTTTACTCTAAGCCTGTGTCTGTCTTTGCATTTGAGGTGTGTTTTTTGTAGGCAATAGAAGGATGGCTTCTGTTGTTGTATCCATCTTCTTAGTGTGTGATATTTTATAGGAGAGTTGAGTCCATTGATAATAAGGGATATTAGTGACCATTGATTGATATTTCCTGCCATTTTTGGTGGTAACTTGTTTGTATTTCCTTTCACTGGAGTATTCTTGTGTGGAATTATTGATTGTTTGTGGTTTCATGGGTGCATCTGGGGTCCTTTGGTTGTAGTTTTTCCTCTAATACTCTCTGTAGTGCTGGATTGGTAGATAGATATTGTTTCAGTCTTACTTTGTCATGAAATATCTTGTTTACTCCATCTATGGTGATTGATAATTTTGCAGGGTATAGTATTCTAGTTTGGCAGCCATGCTCTTTTAGCATCTATATAACTTCCGACCAAGCCCTTCTAGCTTTCATCATTTCCATTGAGTAATCAGGTGTTATTCTAATGGGTCTCCCTTTATATGTAAGTTGGCCCTTTTCTTTTGCAGTTCCTAAATTTTTTTCTTTTTTTCTGCATGTTTTGTGGCTTGATTATAATGTGGCATGCTGACTTTTTTGTGGGGGTCATATCTATTTGGTGTTCTTTTAGCTTCTTGTATCTTTATAGGCATTTCCTTCTTCAGGTTAGGAAAGTTTTCTTCTATGATTTTATTGAAAACATTATCTGTGCCTTTGAGCTGGTATTCTTCTCCTTCTTCTATTCCTATTATTCTCAAATTAGGTCTTTTCATGGTGTCCCAGATTTCTTGAACATTTTGAGTTATGGCTTTTTTGGTTTTAGTATTTTCTTTGACTGATACATCTATTTGAGCTACTGAGTCTTCCACTTCAGAGATTCTATCTTCCATCTCTTGAACTCTGTTGGTTATATTTCTATCTGTGGTTCCAGCTTTTTTCTTCAGGCTATCTATTTCCATCTTTGCCTCATTTTGTGCCTTTTTTATTGCTTCTATTTCAGTTTTTAGCTCCTGGCATGTTTCTTTCATTTTTTGGTTTACTTTTTCTTGGTTTTCTTTCATAGATTTGTTTATCTCTTCCAATTGTTTTGTCCGTATTTTCTTCTATTTCTTTAAGGCAATGTTTCACATGTTCTTTGAGAGCTCTGATGATCATCATAAAGGAATTTTTGGTATTGGTTTCTTCTGTTTCCTCTTCATTGCTCAGTTCAGATCTTGTAGGTGTAGGATCGCCACTTTCTTCTGGAGTTACCTTGTTGCTTTTTATATTATTATGTAAATTTTTGCACTGGTGTCTGCCCATGGCTTCAGTGGTTCACGACTAGGTATATCCTAGTCAGTTGTGGCATGCAGGCTTTTGTGTCTCCTGTCATTTCTGAGCAAATGGTCTGCTCAATCTCTACCTCTGCTCTGGGCTGGGGACGGAATTTCAAGTCTTCAATCCTTCTCTGTTTGAGCAGTTGGAGTGGTGACTGTGTGAGTTCCCTCAACAGCAGCTGGGGGGACCCTGACAGTCAAAGTTTATCTCTGCCTGTTACAGAGTTTGTGGGGACATGCTCCACATCCAGCACCTGTTCCTGGAACCAGAACCCTCTCTCTGCTTTTTGGATAGTTTGGATGAGTGTTTATCTTGTTGACTTTCTCAAAGAACCAACTCTTTGTTTCATTGATTCTTTATATTGTTTTTTTTGTTTTTATTGTATTAATTTTAGCCCCAAATTTGATTAATTCTTGCTATCTTCTCTCTTTAAGTGGGTTTTCTTCCAATTGTTCTAAAGCCTTCACTGTGCAGTTAGGTCTCTTGTGTGAGATTTTTCTAGGTGGAATTTTCCTGAGACAAATAAGTAATGTCTGTCCTGGTCTCCTTTCATTGATTTAGTTAAAGTCTACTTTGTTAGATACTAGGATGCCTATACTGGCTTGTTTCTTTAAACAATTTGATTAGAAAGACTTTTCTCAACTTTTTACTCTGAGCCTATATATTTTTTTTGAAGTTGAGGTATGTTTCTACAGCAGATGGATGGATTCTGGTTTTCTATCCATTGTGTTATGGTGTGTCTTTTTATAGAAGAATTGATTCCTTTGATATTAAGGATTATTAATTGCCAATGATTATTATTTACTGTTTTTTTATGGTAGTTTATGTGTATTTCCCTTTTTTGAATTTTTCTTCTGTGGTATTATTGATGGTTTATGGTTTTATTGGTGTATCTGGTTTTCTTATTTTGGTGTTTTCCCTCTAGTACTTTTTGTAGGATGAGATTTATGGATAGGTATTGCTTAAATATGGTTTTGTCTTGAAATATCTTTTTTACTCCATCCTAGTGCGATTGATAGTTTTTCTGGATATAATAATCTCGTTTGGCAGCCATGGTTTTTGGTGTCTGTATAACATCTGACCAGGACCTTCCTTTATTTCATTGTTTCCATAGAATAGTTGGGTGTAATTTTGATGGATCTGCCTTTATAGTTAATTTGTAATTTTTTTCTTTGTAGCTCTTAGTATTTTTGTTGTTGTTGTTGTTCTGAAGGGTTAGTGGCTTGATTATTATGTGGCTTCTTATATCTTTATAGGTATTGCCTTCTTTAGGTTGGAAAAGTTTTTTTCTAGGATTTTATTAAATATATTTTCTGTGCCTTTGAGCTGGTATTCTTTTCCTCCTTCATTTCCAATAGGTTGGGAAAGTTTTTTCTAGGATTTTATTAAATATATTTTCTGTGCCTTTGAGCTGGTATTCTTTTCCTCCTTCATTTCCAATTATTTGGCCTTTTTACAGTGTCCCAGAATTTTTGGAAGTTCTGTGTTAAGACTTTTTTGATTTTAGTGTTTTCTTTAACTGACATATCTATTTTCACTACTGAATCTTACATTTCAGAGATTCTCTTTTCATCTCTTGGTTCTGTTGGTTATTCTTAAATCTGTAGTTTTGGTTTGTTTCTTCAGGTTTTCTATTTCTACCTCTGCCTTGGTTTGTGCCTTTTTTATTGCTTCTATTTCAATTTTCAAATTCCTGGAATATTTCTTTTCCCTATTTGTTTTCTTTTTCTTGGCTTTTTTTATTGTTTATAGGGGTTTGTTAATCTCTTCCACTTTTTTTTATATTTCTATAAGGGAGGTTTTTTATCACCCTTTAAAGCTTTTATTAACTTCATAAAGTTATTTAAGGTTATTTTTTTCTGTTTCCCTTTCATTGTTAAGTCAGGTCATGATGTTGTATGACCACCAGCTTTTTCTGGTGGTATCTTTTAGTTCTTTATATTTTTATTATTTTACTGGCATCTGCCCATTGCTTTTTTGGTTCATTCTTGTTTGGCTCTTTTTTTGCTCTTCGTCCATTGTGGGCTTGGAGGTGTAGTTTGTTTCTAGCAAATGCAAGGGCTGTTCTTATTTGGGCATAATTCGAGAAGCTGTGTGTCTCCTGTTATCAGAGGATTGTTCTTAATCAGTTCTTAGGTAGCTGTTAGCTGGCTCTTAACTAGCTCTGAATTACCTCTTCATTAGCTATGAATCACAAGGTGGTCCAATTGTCAGAGTATGATGAGGCAGATTTGCAGTTTGGGTGGGGTTTGGTTTCTGGCTTTGTTTTGCAGGAGATTGGATTTAGGGGTGCTCTCCCAGCATTCTTTAGTCTAGGGTGAAGCTGGGTGTTCTTGGGATATTGAAGGATTTGTCCCCAGGGTAGGTTTCAGGGAGTAGCAAGGTCTTTGCTTAGCCTGAGGTACGTGGTAGTGCTCATTCCTTAGTCACTTGTGTGTCATATCCCAGTTTTTAATGATTATGTGTATATGTATATGCATGTATGTATATGGTAGTCGCCAGAGCTGGGGCTAGAATAGGAGACTGATTTGGAGGAGAGAAGGGAGAGGTGAAGATTTGTATATACAAATACATTGGTATATACATGGATTTGGTGTTCTAAGGTGTAATGAAACAACAAAAGTACTTCAAATACAAAAAAAGAAGGTTTTAAAAAAGCAATAATATAGCACAATTATATAAAAACATAAAGAAGGGTACTAAGAGGCAACAGGGTACTTAGGGGTTGGAAAAAAGAGAAAAGAAAAGATGATCAACAAAACAAATTCTAATGAATAAACTTGGGCTTATATTAGTTAAAACAAATATACTGAGAAATTTCAACAGTATCTCTCCCTCCCATATTTGAAGAAAAGCATAAAAAAAGACACTTTAAATATTTTTATGGATCCCTCCAAGAGAAGCATTTAGATAGGCTAACTGTAAATCTTCACCTCTCCCTTCTCTCCTCCAAATCAGTCTCCTATTCTAGCCCCCAGCTCTGTAGACCACCATCTGCAGTGGTATCATTTTTTTTCTCTGACCCCATCTTCAATCTTTATGAGTATGATAGAGGTTCCCAAAGTGGAAATGAATTCCTTAAAGACATTCATGAAAACAGAAACAAAGAAACAACAACAACAAAACAATAAAAGAAAATACACAAAACTGTTCAAGACTTTAAAGTGAAATAGAATCAATTAAAAAATGTAAACTGAAGGAACACTGGAAATAAGAAAATTAGGCAGAAGCTTCAGAGGCAAACCTTACCAGCAAAATATAGGCAATAGACGAGAGAATCTCAGGCATTGAAAAAAGTTAGGAGAAATGGATGTATCAGTGACAGAAAGTGTAAATATCTAAAAAAATATATTATTCAAGAAATATCGGTCATTGTGAAAGATCAAATGTAAAAATAGCAAAAAAATAGAAAGAGAAGACATCAAGGTCAAAGGTGCAAATAAATGTTTTCAATAAAATCAAAGAAAAATTTCTAATCTAAAGAAGAATGTGCCTCATAATGTGTAAGTATTGTACAGAAAACCAAATTGAGTAGAAGAGAAAAGAAAGTACACTTGGCACCTAACAATCATGGTACTAAATATATAGCAAAAGATATTAAAATCTGCAAAGAATGAAAAGACCATGTAATATATACAGGTAGAACTATTAGAATAAAAATATATTTCTCAATAAAGAATCCACTTAAAAGACTAACAGAATAGATGCAAAAACGGATTTATTCTTCCACTGCATTCAAAAAATATGCCTCAAAAAACTTGAGGGATAGATACCATTTAAAATTTGAAGAATGAAAAAATATATTCTAAGAAAATGGACTGAAGAAGCAAGCTGATATAAACACTTAAAAACTATCTGACAAAATACACTTAAATCCAAATCTCATCAGAAGAGATATGGAAAGACACTTTATATCTATGAAAAGAAAAACCCAGTGAAAGGACATTGCAATTTTTAACATATACACTAAACACAAGGACACCAAAATTTGTAAAACAAAGATTACAACAGCTTTAATCACATATTGATCTTCACACATTGGTACTGGGAGTTTTAGCGATAGTCAGCTTTCACCAAAAACAAACTAACACACAAGAACAAATAAAAAGCAACAACAACAAACACTTCCCTAAATTTCATCTGGAAAAATGCTGAACATATGCGATGTTATGAGAAAACTGGCCCTAACAGAGTTTTACAGTATCTTTTACTCATGTACAATAAGCTATACCATTTATTAACCATCATTTCTTTTTCAAAATTGACTACTTATTTGGTCACAATGCAAGTCTTAACAGATACACAAACATTGAAATACCAATCTATTTTTTCTATTCAACCTATAATTCTATTCAGTTACCACAGATTAAAGCTGGATATCAATGACAACAAATCACAAAAAGTTTACAACTCATACAAACTGAAGAGTTCACTACTGAATAAAAAATTAGTCAAGGCAGAAATAAAGAAATAAATTACAAACTTTCTAGATTCAAAGAAAATGCATACAGAACATGCCAACACTTTTTGGGGGGCAAAATGAAGGCTGAAGTAATAGGTAAATTTATAACATGAAGTGTCTACATTAAATAAGAAATAGAGAAAGATCTCATGGTACTAAATTTATAGTATGCCTGCAAATTTTACAAGAAAAAGAAGAAATCACACCCCCAAAAATACATGATGAGAAACAATCAAACACAGCTAATATCAAAAAAAAAATTTTAAGCAAAAAAATAATAAATCAGGGTTGGCTCTCTAAGAAAACCAATAAGATTGAGAAATTCTTATTAAATAAATTAACTAAAATTGAAAGAGATAGCATCCAAAATAAATTGAAAATAAAAAAGGGAGGTATGACAATAGACAGTAAGAATGTCTAGAGAATTATAAGGGCATACCTTTCTCCATCAAATTGGAAAACTCTATAAAATAAAAAAATCTCAGTAGGTACCACTTATCAAAGTTAGATCAAGTTTAAATAATCAATTTAAACAGATTGATAAACCCCAATTTAATGAAAAGTTTAATTAAAATCTACCAAACCAAAAAAACCCAGAAACAGATAGTTTTAGCATACAATCCACCTGGAAATTTAAGAAAGAGTTATTCCAATATTTTTGAAATTATTCCACAAAATAGACACAGGAAAAAAAATTGCACAACTAATTCTATGAGGCCACAGTTACCAAAATCCCTAAATCATATAAAGAACCAACAAAAAAAGAACTACAGACCAGTTTTTCTTATTAACATAAATACAAAAAAAATTCAAATATTTTCAAACCTAGTCCAAAAATTATATAAAAAAAATCATTGGGTGCTCTCTGCGGCGTCCCAGCGCACTCTGGAGCAGGGGCAGCTGACTCTGCACCTGGCCACACACACAGCTCCTGCTGCTGAGGGAATCTGCAAGGCTCCCCACTACGACTCCGAACTGAGTGAACTGAGCAAACCAACTGCAGGGGTCTCTGAGGGGCGGATTCGAACCCTGACCAGAGGTGAGGAGGGTTCAGCAGGCCTCAGCGCCTGTATCCTGGCCTGGGAGGGAGAGTTGAGCTCACATTGCTTCAGGTTCCACCACTGGGACCGGTGCTCTCTGCGGAGTCCCAGTGCACTCTAGAGCAGGGGCAGCTGAACTCTGCACCTGGCCACACCCACATCTCCTGCTGCTGAGGGAATCTGCAAGGCTCCCCACTACGACCCCGAACTGAGCGAACCAACAACTGCAGGGGTCTCTGAAAGACAGAATCAAACCCTGACCAGAGAGGTGACAGGAGACACACAAACCCAAGTGCCACAACTGACCAGGA
>PVIH01011160.1:0-32977 GCA_004025045.1 Sigmodon hispidus | reverse complement strand
CATGACAGCTGCTCATATCCATAACTGGAGATAAATTTGTCTGAACTAGATTAGAAGCTGTTTGATGCAAGAAATGGAATGAGGCACCACCATCCCCCAGCACCTACTTGCCACAGTGCGCATGTGTTGAGCAAATGCCCACTAAATGGAGAAACGTGAATGGGGAGCATGACTGTGGCCTTGAAAGAGGATTTGTTTGAGATCAGCAGTCAAATCTTCATGGCCTGTTCCCACGGCAAGTTAGGGAAATGAAGTAACAATGGCAGGCCGAATGGCCACTGAGAATGCTAGTGCTGCAGGGTCTTATTTTTCACACCTGACTTAACCAGTTTTGTTTATTCAGAATTTTTCTCATTTCCATGTAAACCACATTCCCTGATACCAATTTGGCTTTGACTTTGTATCTTCCTTTGCCTTAGTTATTTGGTTAAAAAACAATCACATGAACACACACAGACACAGACACACACAGATACACACACCACCCTGTGCTCAGTGGGATCCTGGGTTTAGCATTCTGCCATTGTGGAGAGCTACTGTTACCAACGCTACCTTCCCAGGAGAGCAGAAGACCCTGGAATCTACTCTCAATCCTCACTGGTAAGTGCTGTCACCCCACTTAGTAGGTGAAAAAACAAATGCATGGATAGAAACTTTTTCTTTTTCTTTTTCTTTTTTTTTTTTTTTAAAAAAAAAAACACTTTTATTTATTTATTTATTTATTTATTTATTTATTTATTTATTTATTTATTTGCCTTGGTGTTTGCCTGGAACTGAAACTACAAACAGTTGTGAGCTGCCATGTGGGTGCTGGGAATCAAACCCTGGTCCTCTGGAAGAGCAGACGGTGCTCTTAACCGCTGAGCCATCTCTCCAGCCCTGGATGGAAACTTTTTCATGATCACTTAGGAAATAAACTGTGGAGTGGAGACTTGAACCTAAGTGAGATTTTTTTCTCACATCAAATCTTGTATCTCCTACAAAAGGGACCCATGGCTATCACTTCAATAGCTCCTAAAGCATTTCCATGAGGGAAGAGAGCTGGGGTCCTCATCTCATCTGACCTATGTGGAAGATGAGGGATGGTGTGGTCTCTGTCCCCAGTGTGGTGGGGATAGAAGTTTAGGATATGGTGGCTCTTGATCACAAATGGGTTCCTACATAAGGACATAGTCTGTCCTCCTCTGTCATTTACAGGATCCTTTCAAACATAACAGGAACACCATGGTCAGATGTAATCTCTTGGTCTTGGCTTTTCAGTTTTTAGGAGTGTGAGCCATTGAGTTTCTGCTCATCATGCATTTCAGGCTGTGATGTTCAGCTTTAGTAGTTTAGAATGAACCTGGATGGGGATTGAAGAGTAAATTTAGAGTGAACCTTTCTGGGGTCTCTGGTTTGGCTCCTTTAAGGATGAGAACATGGACAGCATTCACTCCCTCACCTAGACTCAGGGTCCACAGGCACAGTGTAGTGGAGATCCTGGAAGAACCTACATGTGTGTGTGTGTGTGTGTGTGTGTGTGTGTGTGTGTGTGTGTGTGTGGTGTGAAATGAGACTGTCCAGGTAGAGATAATTGCCAGATGATAAGTTGTCTGCTGGAAGCCGGAGCCTGGCGGGCAGATGGAGGGAAAGCAGACCCAGAGGCGGAGTGGGTGGAAAGCTTTGGGGATGTGGAGCTGCCAGACTGAACTCTGGCCTTTTTGAAGGTTTCTAGCTGGGACCCACACTGTGCTGTCTAGAAGGGTCAGAGCTGAAAAATGGACAAATTCAAGTTTCCACAATAACGTTAAGAAGGGCACATGTCCAGGCCCTCTCTCCTCTCCCAGGCGTTCTTTCATTCACGTCCGCAGCTTCTCAAAGGCTCTTGTCTCCTTCCACTGTCTTCCAAGTCCTATATATGTGCATGTACACACACACACACACACAGACACACATGCACACACACAGAGACACACACACACACATACATCTCCATCCATCCATTCATCCATCCATCCATCCACCCACTCACATACCCATGAACCCACCCATCCATTCATCCATCTACCTACCCATGCATCCACACATTCACTCATCCATTCATCCATGCACCCACTCGCACATCCATCCATCCATCCACCCACCCGCACATCCACCCATCCATCCATCCACCCACCCGCACATCCACCCATCCATCCATCCATCCACCCACCCGCACATCCACCCATCCATCCATCCATCCATCCACCCACACATCCATCCATCTACACACTCACTTTGCTTATTGTTCTCATTAACTGAATAATCGATTTCTCAGCTTGTCAGAGCTACTTCTCAGCTGAATTCTGTCTCTAGAATCTCTTCCAGCCTGGAAAGAGCAGCGATATCACCAGCGTTATCTCAAATACCCTCAAAAAGACTGAAATCACCATCCAGACAATACTTTATAAGGCAATTAACACTGCCCCCCCTGGTTTTCTAGCTTTCAGCTTCTGTCTCACTATGAATATTGCTCTCCCTGTACAGTTGATTTTGCTGTCTCGATGATGGGGGGGGGGAAGGGGCAGAAGTCTAGCCATAGGCTACCTCAGAGTCATGCTTGCATATCATACAAACTAGAGCATATGACTTACCTAGTACAAATCTTCACTCTTTTTAAATGTGTCAGTGAGATGTTCATACTTAATTCCAAAGCCATAAGAATTAGATGGTATAATGTTTATAGTGCTTAGCATGCAATACACACTGATAATTACAGCTGTAATCCACATATGTGGACATTTCCATGACCCACTTTCTCTGCTTAACTTCATTTCATAAGTTTCCTATCTTGTTACTCATTGCGTATATTCTTTCTTTTAATGTCCACAAAATGCTTCATCCACCATCATTATAATTAACTCAGGCATTTTCTTGTTGTTGGACGTTTAAACAATTTTTAGTTCTCTCCTATAAAAGATGTGATTAATATTTTAGAAGGTAATTTTTTTTTAAAATAACCATACATAGTTTAATCCAACATACTTTTTGTCTCAAGCCCATGTAAAATCTCCTGATGACTTTCATGGATGCAGAGAAGTCAGACTGTTACCGTTCTTCGGTGGGGAGGTGGTGGTGGTGGGGGTGGTGATGGAACATCTGGCCCCTCCACCTAGACATGCTTGCAATAGGCCAAGCACCTCTGTGGAGACACAGGTTCAGCCCTCTGGACCATGTATACTGTTGGAGGCCTAAAGTCCTGACCCAGAGTGAAGCAGGAGAACCTATGTCATAGGGTGGGGAAATGAAAAAGCTTTGTCTTGGACTATGAAGGATGAGGAAGATGATGTCTAGGGAGCGAGTTACAGAAGGGGGGAGCACTGAATGGGGGCACCTTGGGGAGAGGGGAGAATAGCAGACCAAGTTGTTTGACTCCTGGATGGTGAGTTCAAGTGCTGGAAAAAGAACAGGGACCTCTGTGAGTGAGGACTTTTGCTTCCTGGGAGCCTGGATGAGCTAATCATAAGGATACTGGCTCCCAGGTCTCTGCACCCACCCACCCTTCACCTTAAATCTGGGTGACAAGTCACTGTCGCACTCTCAAGTGCCAGGCATACTTTACTTAAGAAGTATTTGTGAGTGTGCACATGGAAGGTACACAGAGAAGTCAGAGGATCACGTTCAGCAGTCAGCGCTCCCCTTCAGGTCTCATTCAGCTCTGCAAGTGCTTTTGAGCACTGAGACAACATTGCTGGCCAACGAGGAATCAATAAAAAATTAGTGTTGATAAAAGAGGTAAGACAAAAGAAAAAAAACCCACATAAAATTTATCATCTTAACCACTTAAAAGAACAGTCCAACGTATATTAAGTATATTCACTCATGAAACTGAAATTAAACATAACCTCTCCTTCCGTTTACCAGCAACCACCCTTCTGTTACTTTAGCAATCACCATTTTAATTTCAGTATCTATAAACTTCACTGTTTCAGATCCATAAATAAGCAGGATTCTGCAGTATTCAGCTTTTGAGACAGGGTCTCACTGTGTAGCCCTGGTTGACCTGAACTCACTCTATATCAAGGCTGGCCTCAAACTCACAGAGATCCATTAACTTCTGGCTCCTGAGTGCTGGGATATTAGAGATGTATGCCACTACATACAGTAAGCATTCAGCTTTAAAAGAAAAAAATAATCATTTTATTTCATGTGTATGAGTGTTTGGCCTGCAATATATGTATATATATTATAGCTATACAGTGCTGTGGAGGCCAGAAGAATAATTTGGATCCTGTGGAACTGGAGTTACTATGGAGTTGGGAGCTGTTGTGTGAGTGCTGAAAACCTGGGTCATCTGTAAGAATAATAGGTGCTCTTAACTATTGAACCATCTCTCCAGCCCTCATATTCAGCCTTTTGTGATTATCTTATTTCACTAAGCATGTTCTCAAAGTTCATCCATGAAGTATGAATTAAGATTTCTTTCTTTCCCAACATGCTTTGAAGTAAGTTATCTATGCTGTCTATCTATCTCTATCTATCTATCTATCTATCTATCTATCTATCTATCTATCTATTTTTTGAGGCAGGGTCTCATGTAGCTTTGGCCTTGAATTTACTATGTAGCCAAGGATGTTCTTGGACTTCCCATCATATTGCTTCCACTTCCCAAGTGTAGGATTGCCAGTGTGGACCACCAAACATTGTTTATGATGGTTTAGGATCCAATCAGGGCATTGTGCCTGTTAAGCAAACACTTTGCCTCCTGAGTTACATCCTTAGGTCTGCGTTTCAATTCTGAACCAGTATCTTTCTAGATAATCACAGGCTGACCTCAGACACTGTAGCCCAGCTTGACTTTGAACTCATGACTTTCCTACTTCATTATCCTGAGTGCTGGGATTGCAAGTGTGCTCTACCGTGCCTGGCTGTATCTATATTATGAACACTGACTCTTGTAATCCCTTCAATAACTATGCTCCGGAACTCCTCCCACTCCTCAGGCCGAGAAGCACATGGGCATTAGAGATCCATTTGGTCCAATAAGGTAACACCCGGGTCATCAATGCTTCACTGGGTGGGAAACGGGTTTGTTTACTGGGGCTGGCCCAGGGTTTTGTTTCTCAGAAGCTGTGGGCATGAGCAAAGCTTTTCTACTCCCTCCCAGTTCCACAGCATCTCTGGTCCCTATCGATGGGCCAGGAAGTAGGTCGGGCTCACAGTCATGGGAGGGGTTCTGTGGGCAAGTAACCTCTTACAGGAACAGTGGCTATGGTGGTGAGGACAATGGATGGTTAATGAATCACTACTGAACAAAGGCAGTTTTCTCAGAGACGAATTCCCAGAGCATGTTGAGAGGGCAGAAGAGAGGAAGGAGGAAGAGCCCACTCCTTATATCATTGAGAGGATGATGCACAGGTGACCAGAGCTGAATCCTCAGCAGCTATTCTCTTCCTCTGTAAGGCCAGTGTCCAGGAAATGCTTGAGTGGGCCTGGAAACCTGATCTTGGCACCTCCAACTATGTGTTTCTTATGAAATCTGTGCTGCTGTGACACATCACTTCCCAGGTGAAGCTGCTATAAAGTGACACATGTATATCAAACACCTCCCATGTTTCATGGGCAAAGCTAAAGACTTACTTTAAAGCATGTGTGTGTGTGTGTGTGTGTGTGTGTGTGTGTGTGTGTGTTTGTGATGCCTGTAGAGGCCAGAAGAGGGCACTAGATGCCCTGAGACCAGAGTTACAGGAGTTTGTGAGCCACCTGAACATAGGTGCTGGGAACTGAACCTGTGTTCTGAAGAGCACTATGGAGCCATCTCTCCAGTCCAAAATTTTCTTTAAAGATCACAGCTGCACTGATTGCTAATTCATATACCTCCAGTTCATCCTTTTAATGTATATAGTTTAGTGGTTTTTAGTATATTCACAGATGGGTGCATAATCATGGTTCAAGGATATATAGTTTATCATGGGGCTGGTGGGAGAGTCAAGGGGCAAGAAGCAGCTGGTCATACTTTGACCACACTCAGGAAGCCGAGAATGTTGAGTTCAGGCTACTTCTTAGCTCCGTGGTCAAGCAGCACAGGGTCCATCTGGGGGATGGTGCCACCAGTAGTAGCTGGCAGGTCTTCCCATTCAATTAAGCAGTTGGAGGCTGTCTCAGACTAACAACGCTCAGCATCAAAGAGATGATATAAAGAAATGAGAAATGCCACTCATTGTTGTAGTAAAATACAGTTGCTGTTGAGGACAGTTTCATAGTTTCTCAAAAAGCTAGATATAAATGGCTGTGATAGGACACACCTGTAATCCCAGGACTTGGGATATAGAAACAGGAGGAGCAGAAGTGCATGATTTCCCTAGGCTACATAGTGAGTTTGAAGCCAGTCTGGGCTACATGAAACCCTGTCTCAAAACCTTAAAAAATAAAAAAGCCAATATGTATTTTTATCATACAGCTTACAATTCCTTTCCTAGGAACCAAAGATTATAAAACACATTTTCAAACAAAGTAAAGAGGGTTCAGTGTGCTGTTATATTTTTATTGTGTGTGTGTGCGCAGTTCATGTATGTGCATTTGCATGTGGAGTTCAGAGGGAAACTTTGAGTGTTATTCCTCAGAAGGGACATCCACTTTATTTTTTGAGACCAAGTCTCTTATTGGGACCTGCAGCTCTCTGACTAGGCTAGTCTGGCTGGCCAGCAAGCCTCAGGGAGGCCCCATCTCCACCTTCTGAGCCCTGAGAGTATACCCATGCAACACCATGCTCAGGGTTTTATGTGAGTTCTGGGGGCTGAACTCAGGTATGCATGCTTCATAGATGGAAAACGCCTTCCTGACCTGAGTGGTTTCCCTTCTACATAGTAGTGTCACTATTTAAAATAGCTAAGACTGGGGACTGGAAAATGGCTCAGTGGTTAAGAGCATTTGATTGCTCTTGCAGAGAACCCAGGTTCAATTCCCAGCAACCTCATGGTGGCTCACAACCATCGGTAACTCTAGCCCCAAGGAATCCAACAGCCTTTTCTGGCCTTTATAGGCACTGTATATACTTGGTGCACAGACAAATTTTTATATGCATACAATAAAAAGAGATAAAAGATAATGTAAGATATATACATGGAAATGGAGTACATAACCCAAAAAATATAATTTTGCCACATGCTACCACATGGACGAGCCTTGAAAAAAATGATAAGTAAAAAAAGTAAGATACAAAAGGACATATCTAGACATAAATAAAAATTTGTAGATTAGTGTTTATCAGGGCTGGTGACTGGTAGGTAGGGGATTATAGTGGAAGTTACACAGATGTTTGGAGTGAGTAAGATTTGGGAATTCCTATACAGTGGTGACCACACCACATGTAGTGAACCCTTTTCCTCTCAGAGTTGCCAAAGACAAGACAGCAAATGTGAATTCTTACCTTTTAGGGTGGATGTCTGGCCTTCAGGTGATCTCATTCTTTGTTGACACAGGGTCTAATTCTATAGCTCAAGCTGGCCTGGGACCCCTGACTGCCTTGTGCTTCAGCCTTCAGAGTGTCGTGATTATAGGCATGAGTCATCACATCCACTTTTCATTGAATTTTGGGTGTTATTCTTCTACTCACCCAAGCAATTCAGCCATTCAGAACTGATAAGGAGGTTGACTCCAGGAGGAATTAGTGTGGCTTTAGTCAGGAGAAGAGGGGGTCAGAGCAGAGTCAGAATGAGTGGGTTCGAGGCTGAGGTGCACTCTGAGGCTTGGGGGCCAGAGGATCAGATGCTGACACTCATAGGTATAGAAACAGATTGAGATGGGGGTCATTGGCGAGAGGCCTGAGGATCAGCACCAGCCCTCAGCCACCCAGCATGACTGGGAAGTTTTGGCCCTCACTGTGGAAGCGCATCTGCTCTCTCAAAAGTGATTCTAGCTTCCTACTGAACACCTACTATGTGTCTGGTGTTGGCAGGATGCCAGCGCTACAAAACAAATGAAGTAAGGTTTCAAATACTCATCCATGCTTAGACATGGGTAATTCTCAGCAAAACATGCCAGGCACAAGAGGCCACCACATAGTGTAAGCTTCTGATTACATGAAATGTTCAGAGAAAATAATGGCAGACACAGAAGTCAGCAGGACTAGGACTGTGTGCAAACGGAAGAGGAGATTGATGGAGGAGATGGAGACGGTTCTAAAACTGTTCTGTAGTGATGGCTCATACAACTCATAAAGGCACTAAAATCAGTACTGTGCATTTAGGTGAAGTTTATGGTGTCTACATTATAGGTCAAAAGCTTCTTGTTTTTGTTTTTAACCACAAGACTCTGCTTCTTTTATGGAAATATGGACAGCTGACAGGGACAGAACCTGGAGAATCTATATTTAACCTGGAGGTGAAGCCGCATGTGTCAGCACTCAGGGCAGAGGAGAGCCATTTCTGCCATAGAAAATACAGGCGTGGCCCTCACACACCAGCCTCTAGGCTTTTTGTTCTTTTTTCACACTGATTTTTATTCCCCTGCCAGGGAGGAACGTGCTGGCTTTCAGCCTGGCTGGTTAGTAAGAGGAAGGTACACTGGGCTAGAGGGCACTGGGTTCCAGCCATGTCCTCAGCAATGGGATGGGGGCTGGGACAATTAGAATGTGGCAGATGGGGCATGGAGTTGACATAGCACATCTGCCTCCAACTCCTAATGTGATGTGAGAGACTTCTGGGTACCTGAGTGCTTCTCTCTAGATCTAATTGTGCTGATTCCTCCTCGGGCCCCTGGACAGCTCAGCAAGCAAAAAATCAACATCTGGCCCTTACCAGTGTCTATTCTGTTGAGTCTACCACTCTGGGGAGTTTTTGTTAGATTGACTGTTCTGTTTCATTTTGGAGATTAGGTTTTGGTTATGGTGCCCAGGCTGGTGGCATGGAACTCCTACCTCTGTCTCCCGAGTTGCTCTGACTAGAGGAGTATACTCAGCTGTGGCATATTGATTGATTGATTGATTGATTGACATGTTGCTTGGGATGTGGTTCACAGGTTGACTTAAACTCTGTTCTACCTCTTCCTGCTAGATACCACTGAACTCATGAGGATGGGGCTGACTCTGGCACAGTCCAGCTCCTTAGAGAGTGGGGATCTGAACTTCAGGTCCAGTTCTCATGTGGGAGAAACTGTGTTGCTTCTTGTAAGGGCCGTGGGTTTGCAACATGGCCGTGGGAAGAGGGAGCTGGGGATGAGCTCCTTTGAATTAAGGCCTTTCCTCAGGGAGCTGGGTGGTTCCAACCTGCCCAGGAGCCTGGGACACCCTTGCCTATGGGCAGTGCCCTGGAGGTGAGTCACAGGGAGGAAGACTGTTCCTCTATGGAAGGAGGCCACCCACCAAGGCTTCATTATCCTGCACAATGTAAAATAATTGCCTCCATTTAGCCAGTGCCTAATATGAACCTGGCACTGTGGGAGGTGCTTCCTTGGCTTTATCCCACTTAGTCCAGCAACATAGCAGAAGGTAGGCGGTTTTATTCTTGTTACTAAAGAGGAAACTGAGGGCCAGGATGAGGCATCCTGGTGGTATGCTTCCTTCTCTTCTGTTGGTTATAGTCTCATTCAGCTCAAGATCAATCTCATTCCCTGCCTTCCCTCAGGGCCACCTCTGCCCTGTGTCTTGTAAGTATTGGAGTGTCAGTCTTACAAGCCAGGAGCTTCGAAAACCCAGGAAGCTGGTCCTACTGTCTCTGACAGTTGGGCCCTTCAATCTCCAGGCTGGATCAAATAACAAAGTTAAAGAGAAACTCAACCAAGGTCACAAGGGGTAAAGTGAGCCCTGGCTCTTCAAGGTCAACATGGTGATACTTTAAAAGTCATAAGGGAACACCCCAGTAAGTTTGAGAATGAGGTCACACTGCTGGTGAGTAGGGGACCTAGAACCAAATTATGACCATCTGGGCCCAAAGCCCATATTCTTTCCAGCATGCCAGGAAATTTTCTAATGTTTAGCCTGTAGGGTCTTTCTGTATCGCTGTATCCATGGGCCACCTGTGAGTTTAACCAACAGCTTTTCTTTAAAACAACTCACTTAAAGATAAAAAAGCAGCCCTCCACATTTATTCTAAAAAGAAATGTTGGCTGGGAACCCACCATCACTAGACTATTAAATATTTTAACAAGCAAGTTCATCCGTGTGCACCTCTGTTGCTTTGGGTGCTGTGTACCAATGTTCTGTGACTGCACTCCTTGTCCACGTGTTCCACATTGCTCCCAGGGACCCTCCCGAGTCTCTTCCCTCTCCATCCTGTTTGCAGTCTGTTGTCACAGGATGCTTAGAGTTCTGGAAGGTGTTGGAAGGGACACAGAGCATCATCATGTTCTTGAGTCAAAGAACGCTTGTGTCATGTGATAGCACAGCTATCGTGAGCTAATGAGTCCAGGTCCTGTGTGTGTCTGTGTGTGTGTCTGTGTGTGTTTCGTACTGCTTATATTTGATTGGCCTGAACAAGCCACATGGTACAGCCTTACTGCAAGGGGGCAGGGAGTGCAGACTCCCCAATGTTCAGGAAGGAGAACCGAATACCAACATTCTTAGAGAGGAATAAATACAATTGTCCCATGAGAGAATCGAGGCCCACAGACGTAAGTGGACCAAAGCTAAATTGATGGGCAGTGGTTAGGTTGGGATTTGAACCCAGGAAGGCTGAAATGGGGATATCTCCTCATATTAAAATTTCTAATAACCATGCCTATGGAAACCCTATTGCTACATAAAGTGAGACTCAAAGCAGCAAGGATTAGGAAGTGGATATACCCTTGATGTTATTATGCAGCCTGCCACACCATCTGGGAGAGCTCTGACCTGGAGTCTAGTTATTTTTGGTCTGTTCCTTTCTTGGGGCCCTGATCTCCGTCTGCACTGAGAAAGAACCTAGTTTGCTCTTTTCTGCTGGAATCACAGCTTTGAGGGTAGGAGCTATGGCTGACCCATCTTCTCCACAGAGCTGGGCAAATACAAACAGCACAATAGTGAAAGTGATGGATTGCGCTAAAGAGATTGCCCAGGAGTTAAGAGCACTGGCTGCTCTGACAGATGACCTAAGTTTAGTTTCCATTGGGTGGTTCACAACTGCCAATAATTCCAGCTCCAATGGATCTGATGCCTTTGGCTTCCATGGAAAACTGAACACACATGTGCACACTCCCATACATATACATAACTAAATATCATTTAAAAAACTTAAAAAGGAAGTGATAGAATACAATGAGTTGAAAGTTCCCTCGACGGGGCAAGAAGTTACTCTGTCGAGGGATGAGATACAATGGTGCTGCCTAAATTAGCCATCATTCTGAGCGTGATGAATGGGTGGGTAGCTGTCCCTCAGGGCTCCTGTAGACCTCTTGCCCTTCCATTGCTTCATGCCTACACATGGAGGAGGTGAGAGCTGAGGAGAAAGTTGGCAGGTTTCTCCCTAACACTTTTGATCCATTGACTCATATGGTGAATGTTTATTGGCGATCTCTACATTAGTAACATCTTCGGCTGGAGCAGCCATGGCCTCGGGAACCTCTTTTTGGTGCCATGTGGAAAGACTTCAGATCACGCCTACATGTTCAGTGCAGAGGCAAATTCTAAACAGTGAGGAGGAGCAGAAGCAGGTTCAGGGGAGCGAGGCTCCAGCCCCACCTCTGCCAATTCATTGGACAAGTCATACTCACACGTATCTGTTACTGAATCTACCACACTGTTAAATCCTGGTTATGTATGGCTTCCATACAATCCTTCCAGATGTCTTCATCATTGTCTTAGCATGTTCTGTAGATTTTTTATTACATTTATTTGTGTGTGGTGAATTGTGTGTGGATGTACATAACCTATGAGCCAGACAACTTGTGGAAATTGGGTGTCTGTTTCACCACATGAATGCTGGGGACTGAGCTCAGGTCATCAGCCTTGGCAACAAGAACCTTTCCCTGCTGGCCCATCTCAATGGCCCTTATTCACTATCAACAGATCCAAGTGCTTCATAATAATAGCATGATAAATGATAATGATGCTAATGTACTTTGGAAGAGCTCCCCACGTGCCAGGCACTGTTTCATGTGCTTTCATGTTGTAATTCACTTCATCCTGTTACTATCTCTATGAATTAAGCGATGCTATTACCCATACTCTACACAGGAGAACTCAGGGGCACAGAGGAGCTAACTTACTAAAGTTGCACAATGACTAAGAGGCAGAGCCAGGATCCAGCACACAGAATGCATGGCTTAAACCACCCTCAACAACATGGCTTAAGTAATTGAATGTGACATGAAGTGAAGATCCAAAGAGTTCAAACCTCTCCAAAGTACCTCTCTGCCATCCTAAAACCAGACATAGGCCTGGCATGGCAGCATGGACCAAGGAATTCCCGTATGGGAATTCTTGAGAGTGCTTGAATTCTGGTTTTAACACTTGACCTTGAGGAAATCACTTCTCTGAATCTTAGGTTCCTCTCGGAGCAGAAGGATGTTTGTACCTGTTTCATAGGGAGAAGACAATACAACATGCAAGATAATAACGAGGACAGTATGGAAGAGGGCTTGGCAAGCTTCCTGCAGGTAACTGTGAGACTGGAATGTAACTGTGCAGAATCCCCCCCCCTGCCGTGTGTGTGTGTGTGTGTGTGTGTGTGTGTGTGTGTGTGTGTGTGTGTATGTTTATCAGGCCTGTGCCTGTGATTGTGGGATAGGTGGGAATGCTCTCTCTCTCTCTCTCTCTCTCTCTCTGGATCAGCCCAAGACTGTGGATAGGTGGGAATGTACGTTGGAATGAGCAGTAACCAGGGAGTGAGGGAACGAGTCCAAATTCCAGCTCTGCCATCACCTTCCTGTGTGATCTGCAGGTCTGGCAGGCCACCAAGTCTTCAGGTTCCAAGGTGAGGGGGTGGAATTAGAAGATCTCCAAGGCATTGATGAATGCTATCAGTTTAGCAAGCCCCTGGCTAAGTTCTTCAATGAATGACCATCCTTGCAGCATCCTTTTCTACCAAAGCAGCAGCCATCTTTTCTTCCTGCTGTGTACTTGAAAACAAAACAAAAACCAATTTACTCTAGTCTGGTTGCCTGAGGCTTATGATTACAAATGGTCAAAGAACTTTTATTTTAAATCTTATAATTAGATAGCAAATGCAGAAGAGACAAGCAAAATAAGATTAAAATGTTTTATAATCCCATTATTCGAAGAGGATCACTATTAAGATCCTGGTAGAAAACTTTTCAGATACTTTCCAGATTTCTTTTTCTATATGAATTTAGTTCAATTTAAAGTTTATTTCTGAGATAGAATGTAGTTTGTAGTTTAAGCTGGCCTGGAATTTTTGGCAATCTTTCTGCCTCTGCCTCCCAAGTGCTAGGATTACAGATGTTCACCACATCTCACTCTATGTATGAATTTTAATTAAAATTAATTCATATAACTAGGACAAAAAAATTCACCTTAAGAGCCCAAGCATTCTTCCTTCAAAAACAAACAGGGAGGCTGCCTATGTTAGTTAGGGGAGGTGGTGATGGGAGACACTATGTATGAGAGGTATCTAGGTTGAGATTTGTAGACAAGTGAATCTCCCAAAAAGTGTTCTATTCAAAAGGAACAGCATGAGGCAGGCATGATGGCTTGTGGGTAAAGGGATTGCTATACATTCCTAAAAAGGTAGTGACAGGGTCTGACAGGTATATCCCCAATCACTTTCTCAGGTTATCATTTAACCCCAAGAGAGGAAGCCAAAGACTGGAGGAGAGGAAAAATTTCCCAAGGTCATCTAACGCATCAGTAGCAGAAGCAACTGTCCTTTTTTTTTTTTTTTTAAGTATTTTTGTTACATTTTAAAAATTGTGTGTACGCACGCGCCATGGCGTGCGCGTGGAGGTCAGGGAACAAACCGCAGGATCGGTTCTCCTCGGGGTTGGCTGCAGGTGCCTTTACCCGCGGTTTGAATCCAGCCTGGACTGGCAGTGTGCTGGGCGGACAATGCGCACAGAATTTCGGCGCGGCATTGGCGAGCGCCGGCGGCTTTTGTCCCGTTCACCAGGCGTCGAAGGTCCCCGAGAGACGGAGGCGGACGGCCGGAGCTGAGCGTGAGAGCGGCCGCCAGGGTTCTGCTCGCACAGCCTTGCACAACGCGTCCGGATAAGCGCCGCGTCTTGGGGCAATTACCGCCCTGCCCCGCCGCCGGGGCTGGCTGGGCCGGGGGCCAGAGGCCGAGGGACTCGCAACCACCCAGGGAGCGCGGGCCGACCGACCCGGCGGCCACCAGCGTGCCCGGAGATTTCACAACGCTCGGCCGGGGGCGGCGGGGGCGGTGCGGCGCAATGACGTCATGATCAGGCCACGCCCTCCCGGAGAAAGCGGTCTTCGGGCCGGGATGTTGTGCTCCTTTGCTACTTTTTCTGCTTTGCTTTGCTTCCTTCCTTCTGGCATCTCTTTCCCGCCTCATCTTTTGCAATCCTCTCTATTTTCTTCCTTTCACTCTTCCCTTCTCTCCCCCTTCCTTTTTCTTTCCTCTCTGCACCTTTTACAAATTTTAAATTTCATGTTTATTGCAAAACAGTCCATAAAATCTGCCATCTGAACTGAGTGTTAAGTACAGTAGAGGGGAGTTCAATGTATTCACATTGTTGAGCAGCGGATCTCACTTTGCAAAACAAACTGCACTGGTTGCACTCTTCCCCAGGTCCCTCTACCGCCCGGGCTCTTGACCACCGACCATCTTGTTATCAGCTGTGCCAGTCCTTCCTTTCCCCTTTTGTACACCCCCCCGCCCCCGCACATCCCTTCCTTTTCTTCCCCTCTCTCTTTCTAATCTTTCTTTGGCTTCTGAAGACAGTGGCCCCACTGCCCTGTTGGCAGCCCTGTGCAGCCCCTGCTAGGCCTGGCCAAGAGGCCTGTCAGCAAGGCTGTTAGAAGGCTGTGAGTCATCATTCCTCCCCCGTGTGTCAGGGCCAGTGGGCGGCCCCTGGAAGCCTCACCTGGCTTTTTGTGGTAGACAAACATGTCCTGCAGGAAACTCCTGCCAGCAGGAGTTAATTAGAGATGCTCTAACTCAGGCAGAGTCAGAGGGTCAGGCTGGGAGCCCCTCTCTTCTCTGGGCCATCCTCAACCCTGAGGCTCCCCTTCTAGACATTGCAAGACAGCCATGATGCTGATGATGGTGATGATAGCCTGGCCCGAACACCTTTCAGTGTACCAAGCATTCCCACAGACATGAGCTCATTCTTGTTCTCACAGCCACCCCGGCAGGTAGTAGGCTGTCTTATTCCCATTTTACAGGTAAGGAAGCCGAGCCTTAGAGAGGTCGAAGGATTTGCCTGTGGCCACAAAGCTACAAGGTGGGAAGTCAGATTAGTATCGCCAAAGCAGGGGGTGGGGGTAAGTGGCTAGGGTCCAAGTTCAAAATGCTTCTCTGCCTCTCTGTTCCCATAGCACCCGTGTAGACCCCCTACCTCTGGGCAGGGTTTGGCAGGTTTGGGGATAGGACAGTAGGTAAACAGTGAGGAAGAGCTTGATGGATGCACAGCAAGCACAAAAGAGCTGATATCCAGGCAGCAGGGGGGCTTTTAAATCAAATAGTGTTACCACCCACCAGCTGCCGGCTTTTGGTTCAGGGACTGTTCTGGGAAGTGAGGCGTCTTGTCGGAAGCATACCTATCATTGCAGCCCTTTCTCCTTTTGAGGTCTATCCCCAAAAGGTTCTGTTTCTGTCTCTTTACAATATACTGGTGTGAGCACATTTCTTTATGTCATGGATAATGCTGACTTGTTTTTAATGTTCACACATATCCAACTTTCCTTTATTCTTTCCTTTATTTTTGGTTATTACATGATGGGCAGACTCTCCACACCTCTTGGAGCAAAGTGTGGTCACATAGTTTTCTTTATTCCTAACTCTAGTTAGAAGTTTAGGCCACTGAATAGCTGGTGTTCAATTCTTCAATTGTGCTTGGACCAGGGAGATGTATACTCCAGATACTCCAGAATGTTCCCGTTTTATTGGCCTATAGCCTGAGTCCCAGGACTGGTCAGAGGGGCAGCTGGTTTAGCTGAAATGGTTAGCACAGAGTTGATTTTGATTTTGTCTAAAATCAAAAGAGATGCTATTGATGAAGACACCTTGACATCACTCTCTGGTATCTACACATCTTACGTGGGTATCCATACACATACAGAACACAGGCACTCCTCTCCCACAGAGAGAGAGAGAGAGAAAGAGAGAGAGAGAGAGAGAGAGAGAGAGAGAGAGAGAGAGAGAGAGAGAGAGAAAGACAGAGGGGACACATAGGTTTTAATTTGTATAATCTTCCCTAAACATTCTCCCATTTTTTTTTCAAGTTAAGGTTTCTTTGTGTAGCTCTGGCTGTCCTGGAACTCACCCTGGCCTTGAACTCACAGAGATCTGCCTACCTCTGCTTCCCTAGTGTTGGGATCAAAGTTCCGCACAAATCATCCTGGCCTCCCCAAACATCTTTCTCAATACACTTTTAAATGGTTTTTAAGAGTTTCATAAATATGTTACTGAAACACAGTAAGCTTCACATGTGTAAATCAGACCATTTGATAAAATGTGGCATGTATGTGCAGTGGACATCAGCCAGTGCAGAGATGCACAACTAAGAAGTTGTAGGAAATGCTCCGCCCCAAATGGAGCATCAAACCCCCTCACTCCCTCCACCCCTGGTCCAGCCAAGGCTCAGGTAGCTTCATGGAGGAGGAGGCAGAACTCCTGCTAGAACCAAAGAGGAGGGGAGTTCCAAGAAATGCTGTCTTCCTGCACAAGGTATGGCCATTGAACGCATGAAACCACGTCTGTATGGTCATCTGCATAACCTGCTCAAGATGGAGCCCACAAAAATTCCTGCTTAGGTGGAGGAGATCTCCAGCCCCTACCCACTACACTGAGGTGTTACTGGAAGAGGGAGAGGCATTTATTGGATGGTGTTGTAACTGGTAGGGTTCCCATACTTCATTGGATGGCCCCATGTCCATGCCCTTATAGGCAGTATTGACTGGACTTAGAGGCTTATAGGAAATAAATAAAAGAAGACATGACATTGAGAGGGGGACATAATGGGGAGATATGGGAGTGAGTTAAAGGGGGAAATGGGGTGTATATGATCATATGCATATACATGTATGAAATTCTCAATAATAAAAAAATTATAGATAAAACAGTTGCCACAATCATGCCAGTGAATATAGTCATTGCTTATAGAAGATCATTTTGTCCTTTCTGGTTCTTCAATTAGGCTTTTGCTATGTATTCTGGGCCAGTCTCAAACTCATGGCAGTCCTCCTGCCCCAGCCTCCAGCATGCTGGAAATGTAGGTCTGCATTGCCATCCTTGCTCCATGTCCCTTTAAAGTCACCTTTTCACTCACTAGGGGAACCAATGGTCTGTGCTAGTCACCACAGCTTAAATTTCTTTTCCTAAATATTCACACAAATAGAATATTTAGTGTTTAATGCGGTTTGGTCTGGCTTCTTGTTCAGACTGATTTGAAGCCATTCAGATTATGGAACATGTCAATAGCTCATTTGTTTTATATTGCTAGGAAGTAGTCCATCATATGGATATATTACCATTTTGTCATCCATTTCTGTGTTGACAGGTTTGGCATGTTTCCAGATTTGGGGCATTCTAATAAAGTTGCTGTGAGTGCTTATGTACAAGAGATTGTTTTTGTGTGAGGTACCTAGGGCAGGAATGGCTTGATCACCTATTAGGTTAACTCACTTTTTCAGAAGCTGGCAACTACTTTGGTGACTGTAGCATCTTTCTTATCAGTGATATTAGGGGGAGGGTTCTGCTGTTGTCACATCCTTCTCAGTATGTGTAATGGCAGTTGGACCCCTCCCCCCATTTTCCTTTCTTTCATGTTAATTTTCTTCCTTCCTTCTTTCCTTGTGATCACACTATGAATAGTGAGTTTTCATTAATTAAATAAAACCTTGGGTCAAGAGGTGGAGCCAGCAATTAGTTGACAGGAAGTAGTCATAGAGAGAGGGAGTCCAGAAACACACAGGAAGTAGTAGGGAGGGACTAGGTGTTTTGGTTTGGGATGGCAGAAGAGAGTCCCTTTTGTTGGGTCACCTGCTAAGAAGGAAGTTCAGTGATTGCTTCTCAGCCTTTCTGAGCTAGCAGATTTTTACCCCAGCATCTGACTCCCAAGACTTTGTTGGTAAATAGAACAACAGAGATTAAATTAAACTTAATTTAAAACTAACTGGAAGTTCCTCCAGGCTGTGACCTCTGTGGCCTGTGGGGCACTGACTGCAAGGCCATTAAGTAAAATATCAGTAGATTTATGTTCAGCTGCTAAGCCGACAGAAAAACATCATTTGGTGTCCACATGAACAGACCCTGTTCATGGGGACTCCCGAAGGTGGGCTCCTGCTTGGAAATTGTGGGAGGGGCTTTGAACCCACCACTGATGGCTCTTTGGACAAACTGAGAAGACAGCAGATTTGCTGAGACACTTGGTAAGTCCATAAGGAGAGAATTAAATAATATTAAAAGGAAAAAATCTTTCCATGTTAAGAATGGTAAATATCACAATGCAGGAAGTTAGGGCTGTGTATAGTGCTACTATGGATGACTTGAAAATGGAAAAAATAAATGAAGGATAAATCACTTAGCTGGGATCAGCATAATGCTGACTGTCACTACTGTCAGTTTGGTAATTCATATTTTATCCTTTAAAAAGTGGCTTGATAACTGTGCCAAGTATGAAAATTTCACTGATAAGATACAAGCCTTAGAAAGATTTGCTACTGATAAAATACAAGCCTTAGGAAGACTTCCTATTGAAAATACAAAAAATATTAAGACACAGTAGAGGAATTTAGACAAGAATCTACTGCACTATCACATGATGAAACTGAGAGGGCAGCCCAAGGTTATTAGAAAACCAACCTTAGGTTATGATGAAGTTAAATGGAATCCTATAGAAATACTAGATTAGGGGGGATTTAAGAAAAGGTTTGTTTTATATGGTATGCATTCACCCTATGTGAACTATATAGCAAACTCATGGGCAACAGAAGAATTATCCCTCAGGACTGGAAAGATTTGATATCAGCAATTGGAAGGCCACAGGACAATGAAATAGGGCTAGAAGTATTAATGCTTCTCAGGATAAGTTTCTAGGGGAAGGCCAGTATGCTGAATTGCAAAGACAGTTTGAATTTGATGACCACACCTTAGTGCTATGTCGTTTAGCAGCCTTAAATGCTTGGAATAAAGTTGAAGAGTCAGGAAGGAGGTCTGAATCATTTACTAAAATTATGCAAGTCCCCAAAGAAGCCTTCACTGATTTTTTTTACAAAGATTGACCTCAATTGTAAACAGAATTATATCAGATTCAGAAGCCAGACAAATGTTAATTGAATCTTTGGCTTTTTAAAATGCTAAATCTGAATGCAAAAAGGTGATCAGGCCCCTAAAATCAGCACCAATAAATGAATGAATTAGAAATATGGCTGATATTGGATTGCATACTTATGATACAATCTTAACAGGAGAAGTAATCTCTAAAGCTTTAAGAAAAGCCAAACTGTCTTGGGTGTGACAAGTAAGGTCATTTTTAAAGGGATTGTAGGCAAGGAGTTCCTAGAAACAATGTTTTTTCTAGAGATAATTTAAAAGAAGGCCCCAGCCTTTTGGAGTATGCAGAAGGTATGACAAAGATCAGTAATGAATAAAGGAAAATGAAACAGTTTTTGCATATTACAATATAAAGCATATTACATGTATATATCACACAATCCTATAAGACAAGCAAGATTTAATCATACTTTAAAAGATAAGCACAGTGAACAGAAAGGGTAACAAAGACCCATAGAGATAGATAACATAGTACTTATATTAACTTTAAAACTTTTAAGCACTAATGAGCCAAGACAACAGCTGCTGAGAGTCATTGGATATGAAAAAATTACTGAATTGAACCAGTTTATATATTTTAAGGATGTCTTCAGATTGGAAGTCAGAAAATGTATTGCATTGGGGGAGAGGTTATGCCTTTGTTTCCATAGGAAACAAAAAGCTAGGGATTCCTTTGAAATTAATAAAGATAATATTTGACTGGGAGAGACCTGAAAATCTTATCTGCAGACATGAAAGAAGAAACCAAGAAAAATTACCAGTCAGAGGACATATATGCTGACCTGGGAACAGCTCTGAGACTGGATGGGACATGATAAATCTTGTTGGCTACAGAGTCCTTGTGACTTATTATTACATACCATCCTTCTCAAATGGCATGGATGAAAATTGATATTACAGTTTGGTTATAAAGCTCAAACAGACTTATAATGTTGACAGATGCCTTTTACTTGCTCAAATATAGAACAGAGAATATATGCATAGCTGATTTGTGCACATTACACATCCCATATTTGTATTAATGCATATATGTATGTTACCTTTAAAAGTTTGTGTATTTTTAGAACAAAAGAACCAGACATTAATGAATACAAGACAAGTAGCCCAGGTGATCCAGCCTCTCGGAATGCCTCATAGCTGTTTCCTCAAAAATCTGCATTCAGAACTGCTTCTAATTGGATAGTTCTAAGGTGGTCCTGCTTCACAGACTATTGCAATCAGGACTTCAGTTAAGCCCTGCACCTTCCCATCACGCAAGAACTGAACACCTATGATACACCTATGTCTCCTAGGACTTGAACATTATCTTAATGGGTCCCCTAAAGATTCCATTTTCCTTAGATGACAAGAAGTAATTTTAAGAACAAACACCCACATTCCTAAGAGGTGAGGTTGGTAGTTTTTGGTCATTTGGTGGGTTATGGATGTTTGGTATCATTTAGGGGGGTTGGTTGCAAATTGTTACTGGACATGGTCAGAGGAAATAATTAGCAAAGGAGGTTGGATTCAGGGCTCTCTTTCTGAAAAGAAAATGGGGATATAGGTATGATAGGTTAAAGGTAAGTTATCGAATATACTCTTAAGCTAAAAAGAAACTCTACTAGCTTCAAATATTTATATTGATATGGATTTTTGTATATTGATGCAAATTTAAGGTTAGTTTGTTATAAAATACTGTATATATGTTTCTACTCTGGTTTAAGGTATTGTACCCAAGAAACTCATTTAAAAATGTGATGTATCACACAAATCCTAATTGATATTATAATAAAAACACAGAGCTAGATATTGGGGCAAGTGCTAAAATATCAGAGAGACAGAGAAACAGGCCACAGCCACTTCTCACCTAGCCAGCTCCTCAGGCTGAAAGGGGAAGATCCTGTCTCCATGGATCCTCAGATTGAATGCTTGAGTCCTCAGCCAAAGGGGAAGAGGGTAAGTCTGTGTCCTTCTGCCTTATAGACCTTTCTCTGTATATCACTTCCTGGGGTTCAAACTTCCTAGGGCTGGGATTCAGGTGTGTGTGTGTGTCTCCTACGTGCTGGGAGCAAAGGTATGAAATCCCAAATGCTTTAATTAAAGGTGTGTGCCACCACTGCCTTGCTTTATTTGGCCTTGAACTCATAGAGATCCAGAAGGATCTCTGCCTCTACCTTCTAAGTGCTAGAATTGAAGATGTGTGTCACAATTCCATGACTTTTATAGCTAACTCTGTGGCTAGCTCTGTCCTTTGGTCTGTAGACAAACTTTATTTCTTTGGAGTCTATATCACCACAGTAATGTAAAGTTCTAGTTCATGAAACAATCTGTTTACAGTAATTAAGAAATGCACCTATAACAGTTAAACTTGTAGTTATGTTTAGTATGTTTCCAAGGTTTAAAAGAGACATATTCTTAGAGAGATACATGGTCTTCAAACACTTCAGAGATCTACAGCATGTGGAATTTAAGATGTTTTAGTAACATGAAACTTTTCTTGACAGTGAGATATGTCTGCCCCTGGCAGTGCCAAACTACTTCAAAGAAGATGATAGGCACCAAAGAACCATATGGAGTTTGCTTTAAATGTGGGAAAGCTAGCCATTGGGCAAGTGACCGCCCTTGCCTTGACTGCTGATGGTATGCTGTCCAACTTGGACTAGTAGGACACAAAGGAAGTCAACTACTTAACCTTACCAAGACAAGGTAGGCCAGTCCTTCAAAATTCTTGCTTCATAGAAAGGTCTACAAGATATTCTAGACCTGTAAGCCAAAGATGGATGCCCCAACTTTGCAGAGAAACCTTGAGTGACTGTCCAGGTAGCCAGCTGTCTTTGCTATTTCTATAGTTTTGGAAGTTTCTTGCTCTACACTTCCTGTTTACTCAGGTAATATTTATTCTTCTCAGGTCTCTGATGAAGTTAAAGACTAGATAGTTATAGTTATAGTTTTCCTTGTTATTAATTTCAAAAAAGAAAAGAAACTTACAAAGGAGATGCAAGGTTTATAAAGGTTGAGAGACATAAAAGCTTAAGTTGTCTATATAAGAAAATATTTTAAGGTCTAAAAGGATTTTTTTGGCTGGTAAGACAGGTTATGATAGAAAGTGGTTTAGGTATAAAACTTTGGACTCACCAAGACAGGATAGATAGAATATTTTCTCCAAAGATTCTAAATATAAATGGACTGGACATTGTGAATATAATTCTTACCTCATAATTGTTCTCACTAAATATAGTTTTACTGTGTTAAAATTAATTTTTAAAAAGTTTTCTTTTTATTTAGATAAAAGGAGGAAGTTTTGCTAGATATTTGATCACACTGTGAACCTTAAGTTTGTGTTAATTTAATGAAACTTTGGGTCAAGATGTGGAGAGCATAACTAGGTGATAGGAAGTAGTGAGAGAGAGTCCATAAAGCAGGTAGAGAAACATGCAGGAAGTAGAGGGGAGGGGCGAGGTGTGTGGCCATCCTTTTTGGTTTGCGACAGTGGAAGAGATCCCTTCTTGTTGGGTCACCTGCTAAAGAAGAAGGTCAGTGGTTGTTCCTCGGCCTCTCTGAGCTAGCTCCTGACTCCCAGGTCTTTGTTGGCAAATAGAACAATAGAAACTTAGTCTAAACTTGATCAAAAGTTCCTCTAGGCCAGGAACTGAGTGGTCATTGGGGTGCTGACTGCGGAGTTGTGGGGCCGCAGATGGTAAGTAAAATATTAGTAGATTCATGTGCAGTCATTAAGCTGACAGAAAACAGTACTTTTTTTCTCTTTTCTTCTTTTCCCTTTCTTTCTTTCTTTCTCTCTCTCTCTCTCTCTCTCTCTCTCTCTCTCTTTCTTTCTTTCTTTCTTTCTTTCTGAGACAAGATCTCATCATGTAGTCCAGGGTGACCACAGACCTCAGATTGACAGAAGGTACAACCCTTCTGTCTCAGCCTCTCCAGTGCTGGGATTAGGCATACGCTCTATCCATCCATGTAACCATTTTAATAAGATATACCTCATTGCAGTTTGGAAAGCTGTATAAAATACTCAAAGCACAAAATCTACTACTTTAACCTTTTAGATTCAGCAACTTCTAGTGCATTTACAAAACTGCATGACACTGCGTGGCCTCTGTGGCTCCACAATGTTCTCACTTCTGTATTTGGAAAATCAACACCTGAGAAGTGACCACTCCTGCTATGCTTTCTGTGTTTGCAGACCGCTGTTCTTGATATTCAGGGTGTGTGTGGAATCCGAGCTACACAGAGGACAGACTAGCCTCTTCCACTCAGCACACTATCATCAAGGCTGCTCCGCTGTGGCACCAGTCCTTTACCCATCTCTGAATAGGGTTCTGTTATATGCACATGCCACTTTTGCTCATCCACATGCCAGCTGATGGATATCAGGTTATTTCTATCTTTGGCTATAGTAAAGATGCTGTGATGAGCATCTGGATGTGGGCTTTCTTTGGAATTCTGCTTTCAGTTGGGGATGTCTGGAGTGAACTTCCAGTTCTGTTGTGACCTTATGGGTGACTCTGACCAGTCACCACATTGTTCTGCACAGTAGAAACATCACTTCACATTCTTAGCAGTAAGGCAAGGACTCCAGGTCCTTGTGATCCTTGCCAACACATTATTTTCCATTTTTCTGGACAGCATCCAGCCTAGTGGTGTGAAGCTGTAAGTAATGCTGATTTTATTTTTATTATAGATTTTCTTTATTCCTGACAAATTCATATAGGTATACAATGAAATAAAGTTATTCACCCCCATGTTCCCCTTACAACTTCATTTTTTTTTAATAACCTACTAAGTCAGTCAGTGCTGCCTGTGTGCATGGCTGTGGGGCCATCCTCTGGAGCACAGGGAACCTGCCAGTGGCCACATCCACAATAAAGAACGGTTCTCTCTCACCAGCAGCTATGAAATGCCAACAGCTCTTCTTCAAGGGGTGGAGTCTGAAACCCCATCTCTGTGGGAATGTTGACTGGTTCAATCTTGTGCAGGAAACCACAGCTGCTGTGACTGTAGGAGCATAGCAATCCTGTCAAGTCCTGACATTCCCCCCTTTTCTGAGATGCTCCCTGAGCCCTGGCTCAGGCAGGGCCTCCTATCTCTGTTGATTCTAATTTTGAAGCTAATGTCATTGGGTGAGACATTCTGGATTGACATTATTTCTTCTCCTGTCTTAAAGGATTTGCATAGCTCTCTTCTGTCTTGTGTTGCTTCCAGCAACAAATCCGCTGCCGTCTTCTTCCCACTGTCTCTGTCATGTCTTTCTCTGATTGCTTTTTTAGGTTTTAATGTTCATTTTGAGTAAGTTGACTGTGGTGTACATTGTGTAGTTTTATTAATCTTTTTAGATACATTGACCATGTTAGTGTTTTGTATTTATACTTCTCAATCTAGTAGGGACTTCAGAAGTTATTTTTTTTTAACTTTATTTATTTATTTATTTGCCTTGGTGTTTGCCTGGAACTGGAACTACAGACAGTTGTTAGCTGCCATGTGGGTGCTGGGAATCGAACCCGGGTCCTCTGGAAGAGCAGACGGTGCTCTTAACCGCTGAGCCATCTCTCCAGCCCCCAGAAGTTATTAATTAAATATATTTTCAATTAATAGATAAACAATAATTAACCAGGCATGGTAGAATATGCTTTTAATCCCACCACTTGTGAGGCAGAGGCAGGGGGATTTCTGCAAGTCTGAGGTCAGCTTGGTCTACAGACTGAATTCCAGAACAGCCAGGGCTACACAATGAGACCCAATATCAAGAAGCAAAGCAAAATAAAAATATGTAAATTATACAGGAGCCATATGATGTGTCAATAAAATCAAGAAAAATTTGCCATCCATTTTAAATAGATTTATTGAGATATAATTTGCACATGATACTATTCACCAACTTAAAATGCTTTATTAAATGAATTATAGATAATTTCTACACACTATCACAATTTTAGAACACTTTTTTCTTGAAACATTTTTTCTTTTTTTTTTAGATTTATTTATTATGTATACAATGTTCTCTCTGTCTGCTTGTATTCCTGCTCATCAAAAGAAGGAATGAGACCTCATTATAGATGGTTGTGAGCCACCATGTGGTTGCTGGGAATTGAACTCAGGACCTCTGGAAGAGAAGCCAGTGCTCCTAACCTGTGAGCCATCTCTCCAGTCCTAGAACACTTTCATTATCTCAAAGGGGAACTTTGCCCCTAGCTGTTGCCTCTCATCCACCCTCAGTCCCCAGACAACCACTGTTAACTTTACAGTTTTGTCCTAGTTAAATACGTCAAACAAGGGAATTATGTACTTGGGTCTTAATGGTTAGTATTTCTTTACAGATTTTTCTCTCTTCTTTCTTTTAAGTATTTTAAAATTATTCTTGAAACTGTATTTCATTGAAAAAAGATACACTCTAGGGTGGCGGCACACATCTTTAATCCCATCGTTCTTAAGGTACAAGTAGGCGGATCTGTGAGTTCCAGACCGGCCAGATCTACAGAGCTAGTCCCAGGATAGGCAGGAAGACACAGAGAAACCCTGTCTTGAAAAAGCAAATACAAATCAAACCAAGTAAAAAAAAAATAAGGCATGTACACACACACACACACACACACACACACACACACACACCCTGTGTGTAGGAACACCATCTGTTTGCAGGAGTCCATGAAGGCAAGAAGGGTGCTGGATCCCCTAGAACCTGAGTTACGGGTGGTTGTGAGTCACAGGATGGATGCTGGGAACTGAACCTAGGTCCTCTACAAGAGCAGCAGACATTCAACCACTGAGCCTTCTCTCCTGTCTCTGGAAATAGTATTTTTAGTATAATTGGTTTACTTTGAATTCTTTCTTACTAAATTGTATGCATCTAAAAACATTGTTTTAGGGTGCTAGAGGGTTCAGCGGTTCAGAAGAGTGTGCTTCTCTAGCAGAGGACCACAGTTTACTTCCCAGAACCCACATTGAATGGTTCAAAACTACCTGTAACTCCAGCTCCAGGGATCTAATGCTCTACCTCCAGGGATCTAATGCTCTACCTCCAGGGATCTAATGCTCTACCTCCAGGGATCTAATGCTCTATCTCCAGGGATCTAATGCTCTACCTCCAGGGATCTAATGCTCTACCTCCAGGGATCTAATGCTCTACCTCCAGGGATCTAATGCTCTACCTCCAGGGATCTAATGCTCTACCTCCAGGGATCTAATGCTCTACCTCCAGGGATCTAATGCTCTACCTCCAGGGATCTAATGTTCTCTTCTTGCTTCCATGGGCACTGCATTCGCATACACATACCCAGACATAGACATATATATTATATAATTAAAAATAAAACTAACTGTGGCTAGAGGGATGGCCCAGCAGTTAAGAGCAGTGGATGCTCTCCAGAGAATCCAGGTTCAATTTCCAGAGTTTACAGTTACGTTATGATAATGCATATACCTGTGTGGCTGACAGATGGTGATGGATGGAGGCCCCACACCCCATGTGGGCAGGTAGAAGCCAACAAGGAGAGAGGCACTTAGACTGGGTCCATGTGGAGGGACTTATTGTTATGGAGAGAAGGGGGCGGGGAGAGGGAGGAGTGAGGAGCACGTCCTCTAGCAGGGTGAGGAGAAAGAAAGATGGAAAGGGGGATGGATGGAAGGTGGGAATCCTTCTTAAAGGGAGCTCGACACCAGAACTCAGGGCCAGGCCAGGTTAATTGCCGTTGGCCAGGGACAGAATCCTAACACACATGGCTGCTCAAAACCATCTGATTCCAGTTCCAGGGATCTGATGTTTTTTTCTGGCCTCTATGAGCACTGAATACACATGGTGCACAGACACGTATACAGGCAAAAGACTCATTAGCATAAAAATAAATAAATAAAATTTAAAAAATGAAAATGTCTGAGGCTGGAGAGATGGCTCAGCGGTTAAGAGCACCGTCTGCTCTTCCAGAGGACCCAGGTTCGATTCCCAGCACCCACATGGCAGCTAACAACTGTCTGTAGTTCCAGTTCCAGGCAAACACCAAGGCAAATAAATAAATAAATAAATAAAGTTTAAAAAAAATGAAAATGTCATTTCAGGAAGATGTCTGTAGACATCCATAGGTAACTGAAGATGTCTCTAGCACAAAAATGCTGGACAGAGGGCTGGAGAGATGGCTCAGAGGTTAAGCACTGATTGTTCTTCAAGAGGTCCTGAGTTCAATTCTCAGCAACCACATGGTGGCTCACAACCGTCTATAATGACATCTGGTACCCTCTTCTGTATAAAAAAAATAAATAAATCTATAATAAAATGTTGGACAGAATGTTCCTAGACTTCATTGTTTGCAATCAGGATTTTCTCCTACTCAGGGTGATTCCTTAAGATATTGAAGTTGCTCCAATAGAGGTGTTTTTGCTTATTTAGGCTTGGGGAACACTGGAAGCAACACCTGGTATCTGTTTTTGTCAGAATCTGTTCTTTACCAACATGTTTTGAACATATATATGCAGAGGATATAATGAGTAATGTTTCTTAGATCTGATGCAGCACAAAGTATACACTCCCCCGACTCTGATATGTTATTTTAAAGTTCTAATTGGATCCACTTAAATCAATTCTGTAAAAGAACTGCTCCAAGATAAACAAACAAAAATGTAAAAGGGCCAATTTATAGTTACATTAATATGAGTGTTTAACTATAATAAGAATTATGAGATCTAAAGAGATGGCTCAGAGGTTAAAAGTACCAGCCTTTCTCACAGAGGACCTGGGTTTGATTCCCCGCACCCACAAGGCACCTCCGAAACATCTGTAACTCTAGTTCCTGGGGATCTGACACCCTCTTCTGGCCTCCCTGAGCATTAGGCATGTATATGGTGCACAGACGTTTATGCATGCAAAACACTCATGCCCATAAATAAAACTTAGAAATAGAGCACTAAGGGTGCTGGACACCTCACTATCAAGTTAAATATGTTTCATCTTCATGTTATTTAAGTAAGTCAGATATAAAATGAGATACAACCTTCTAACAAATTTATGAAGTAAATTCTCTGCTACAAACCCACTGAGATCCAGAGCTGTGTGGCAAAGGTTGCAGATCTTCTGATCTTGCTGACATGGTGCAGACATTTGCAGTGTTTTGGTGAGCTGACCTGATAAGGGGAAGGGTCCTTTGATTTTCATAGGAGTAACCATCCCTCACCCCTGTGTGAATTTCCACTTGCTCCCGCAGGATAAAGTGTCATCTTCAGTGAATGTCACCAGGTCACATTTTCAGGTTATTGGGCCAGAGACATGGCTCAGTGATTAAGGACACTTGTTGCTGCTGCGATGAGAGAGATGCAACACACATCTACTAACTCCAGATAGGGAACCTACAACAGGCCAAGTACAGATAGTACCAAAGTCCAACTTGGTGAAGCAATGAGTTTTATTGGCATTACGAACAGGAATATGGGTGAAGAGTTACTTATAGCGCAGAAACGACTCATAGACAGCCACATCACCAAAGCCTACTCCAGCACGGGGTGACAGCTCATAAAGCTGTAGGCAGGCTGGAGTGTTCTTTCCAGGTGCCTCAGTTGGTCTAAACCTCTTCTGGGCAGCTCGGCTGGCTGGTTTCTGCTTCTTTTGGGCAGTGGTCTGGTCTCAGAGTCTTGTCACCCAAGTATGAGAACACGAGTTTGGATCTCCTACACTCACATAAAAGCCAGGTGTGGTGTTGTACATCTGTGATCCCAGCACTGGAGAGGTGGAGACAGGCAGATTTCTGGAGCTCACTGGCCAGCTTACATAGATGAATTGGTAAGCTCTAGATTCATCGAGAGACTCTGCCTTAGAAAACAAGGTAGAGGGCTGGCAAGATGGTTTGGCTGGTAAAGGCATTTGCTGGCAAACTCCAAACCTGAGGTCAGTCTCTGGAGCCCACACTGTGGAAGAGAACTACCTCCTGCAAGCTGTCCATCAACCTCTACATGTGCATTGTGGGATGTGTGTTCCCTCCAGAATAAATATATAAAATTAACTACAAAATTTAAACGTGGAAAGTGATTGAGGAAGACATCTAATATTGACCTCCTACCTACTCACACATGTACGTGCACATGCACTTACATGATAAAATTATTTGAAAAATTACACCCACCATTTCTGGATGGGTGTAGCAGGGACTCTGGTTAGCTGGCTGTTTCCAGCAGTTAACATCTTCCTCATGTTTAGTTCCATCTCCTCTTTCTCTACTTCATCCCAGAGACGGAGAACACATGTGTAGAGGAGCCCTCAAGTTTCTGCTGTGTTCTCTGTGGGAAGGGCTGGAGGGACTAACAGACTCAGAATTGGAGCTTTCCAGGGACGGAGGATGCTATGTAACATCCCATACGAACGCTTGCCGTATGGGTGAGGAGAGCGCCATGCCCAGCTGAGGCTCCTTCCCAAGCACAGTCATTCTGTGCTCTCCTGCCCATGGGACCATGCCCACATCTACCCTCCTTAACCTGTCTTCAGACCTCCCACCACCTGCCTGGCTGACCTTCTTCCCCTCTTCAGCTAGCAGAGGACAGAGCCATGGACCTTCAGATTCTCCCTGTGTCTTCTCCTCATCTGGGGCTTGCTTATCTGTAACAGATCTCTCCTGCCTTCCAAGAGGCTCTTTTCACATCCTTCAGTCTTCTGTAACCCACCCCTGGCCATTTCAGTGGCCGGTCAGCCTCACTCTTCTGTTGTTCAGGTCCTCATCTGTACAGTCAGAAGAGAAAGCCATGTTTGATGAACTCCATTCTGCTCCTGCTCAGCATGACACTTGCCTTATGGATAGATTGACTGCGGTGCTGGAGTGGAACCCAAAGCCTCATATCCTAAGCACATGCTGTACCGTAGTCCCAGCTCTTCATTCTCGGCAAGTGTTTAATACATTGATATTTGATAAGAAAAGATTGTGGGGGCCCGAGTGCTGTGAGTGTGGATATCTCACCAAGGCAGCGTGTTCCTCCTGGCTACAGCAGCAACCTCAGGGCAACCTTGGCCCGGAGGGAAGGTGGCTCATTTCCTCAGCCTGAACCAGGGCTGAGGGCTCAGAGACAATGGAGAAAGCGTAGCATTGCTCTGAACAGAGGACAATTTGCAGATTCATGTCAGGTCTTGAGGAGACATGATGACACCCTGAGAGAGCACTTGGTCTCCACCACTCAATACCTGTTTCCCACTCCAGCAGCATTCTGGAGTGATGAGCAGATGAACATGGGTCAGCTGATGGGGAAGGATCTTCAGGAGTCGTTTTGGTTGAGGGAGTTTGTGCCCAGGATGCTAACTTTAGTCCCTGACTCCAGCATCAGGCACATCTCCACCTTAACATCAGGCTTGTCACATATGTGGATGAGCTTTCCAGCAATAGAATTAGATGGATCTTTATCATTAGATGTAATTTACATTTTATGGAGAAATAAATAATCATGATGATGCTCAGTAGTTGGCTGTGTTGGGCACCATATCGAGCACTTCAAAATCATCGAGCTTTTTCCTTTCCACAGCATAAGATGGAGGCCGTCCTCCCTCCCTCATAGATGAGAATGATACAGAGTGCTTGAGCAGTCTGAAGTGGGGCTTGCAGAGCTGGCAGATGGCAGAGCCAGCTGTGTTTCAAGCTTCCTGGCTAACTGGCTTCTCCCACTTCCCAGCACACATCACACCTGGAGGAAACAGATCCACAGGAAGAGAGTATCTTGTCTGAGACCACGGGCCCTCGGAGACAAGACTCCTGACTTCACCAGAGGCGCCTTCATTCCCGAGCTTTCCGAGACCATGAAAAGAATTTCAAGTGCATTCTAAGACCCATGTCCACCCCCACCCCGTTGTGTAGAAGGGAGCCTGCTCTCAAGGACCCAGCCAGGGAGAGAGATTTCATCTCCAGGGCAGGCTCCACTTCCCATGGCGACGCCTGCTTGAGTCGAAGCTCTGGTATGAGGCAGGACTTGTTCAGGGCAGTGAACACTGCAATCCCCATTGTATCAAGTGGTGACAGTGTAATCCTCCCTAGTAATTTCGTTCTCTCTTCGAACTCCCTCCCATCATGCATCCTTAAGATGTGATTTCAAATGTCTCTTTAGGTTTCCAGTCCCATAAGTGTAGGAGATTTGGTAGTGGCGGTGTTGGTGGGGGAGAATGTCTTCCATGCAATCAGATCATGGATAAGTGTGCTACTGAATTCTCCACATTTCATCTGAATCCCCATGAATTATTTGTGTTTACTCTTTAATTTGTGTATGTGTATGTGTGTGTTCATGTGAGTGTGTGTGATATAGGTACATCTCTGTGTGCTGGTTTGTGTTCTCATGAGCATTCATGCAGAGGCCAGAGGAGGGTGTCCTGATATATTATTCTCTGCCTTATATGCTAGAGATGGGACATACTCTCATGGAACCTGTAGATAGCTGGCAGTCACCAGCCACAGTGAGCCTCCTGGCTCTGTTCCTACAGCCTAGATCATTCTGGATTGTGTGACCACACCCAACTTTTTATGTGGGTTCTGGGGGTTTGAACACAGGTCTTCTCACTCAGTGCTGTCCTAAGCAAGTATTCTTCTTCACCGAGCCATCCTTTATTTATGCTTTTAAATAGAAATTTAATTATATAAAAGAAAAGATAATAGTACATTAAAACTTGTTATCTTCATCACCCACTTCAATAACATCAGTGTATCATCATTCTGGTTTTAATATACCCTATTTACATCATAGAATATTATTACTATCAGAATACCCTTACCTCAGAAAATATTGTATAACTGGAGTGTACACATCTTTTATCACTAAATAAATATCTTATTTAAAATACTATATTATTCTATATCTAGAGAGATTGAAAGTATTTTCTGACATGGGAAGAGGGGCCCATGAAGCCCCAGCCCTAGCTGAGGAGCTATTGGCCACTGACGGCTGCTGAGGAGGAAGAGTCAGTATTCTTTGGAATTGTGGTCCATTGTCCATGTTCCAATGGATGGTCCCACATTCGTGAGCATTCAGGCAGACTAAAATGACTCAGTCGGTTATTAAAAAGGGGGCATGACATGAAGTTGGAGGGGAAGCAATAGAAATGAATATAATCAAATATATTGCATATATATGAAATTCTAAATAGTTAAAATATTGAAAATAATCACTTTTTAGAATATCTATTTTTTTTATAAGTTTCTATGTGCGCCCTCACAAGTTTATATACACCATGTGTATGTAGGTGCCCTTGGATACCAGAGGTTGGTGTTGGGTCCTTTGGAACAGTCATGAACTATTGTGAGCCACCTGACATGGGTGCTGGGAGCCAAACGGGTCCTCTGAAAAAGAAATAAATGCTCTTAACTGCTGACTCTTTCTCCAGCTAGTGAAAACACTTTCTTAATATCATCAATTATCTAGTCATTATTAAAGTATAGGCAGATCAGAATCCAGTATGTACACTGGATATGGCTAACTGCACACTTACCAACTGAATCATCTCCCCTTCCCATACTATATATATGTTTTTTGAGACAGGGTTTCTCTGTATAGCCCTGGCTGACCTTGAACTCTATTTGTAGACCGGGCTGGCCTCACAGAGGCCAGAGATCACCTGCCTTTGCCTTCTGAGTGCTGGAATTAAAGGGTTGTGCCACCACACTCGGCTCCCTACTATATTTTTTTTTTTTTTTTTTTTT